>VWPU01018083.1:0-126329 GCA_013398955.1 Callaeas wilsoni | reverse complement strand
AAATATAAATATAATATATTTTAATGAAAAAGTAAAATTCCAGATTTCTTACAAGAGAAGTGGAATAAAAGAGGAAAAAATTTTTTTTTAAAAAATGCATATTTCAATATGATTTATTTTCAAATTAAGCATATTTTTGGTTCTCTATGCTCACCTTGAATTTTCTCTGGAGTTCCTGAAAACACTAATTCCACCTTGCTGTAATCAGGGAAACGGTCATCTGAGAAGAAAGGACAAGATTTCATCAAGATGTTTCCCAGGAGAGCAGTTTCAGAGCACTCAGAAATCAGAATTCTCTATAGCTATTTATACATGTACCCTCATCACTCTTTCCTTCTAACTTGCAGCTTATTGATCTGCTTTTAAAAGCCACATTGTTTGTGCCATACATTCTCCAGAAAAGACCACATAAATGCCAGCTCAAGTTTTGCTTGCTTTCTAGAACAGTCAAAAGCAGAAGAGATTTACAGTTCCTAACCCCCTCTCTAGACAGTAGACAGACGTGGTTTATAAAGAAAACACACCCAGGAAAATTAAAATTGTTCTCTATATTGGCTAAACCACAATACTTGACCACAAAACTTTTGGTAGCTTTATGTTGTTATGTTGCAGGAAAATATGCTTGATTTTAGTTTACTAGTAACATAGGCCGAGGAAGTTCCAATCCTGCATATAAACATAATAAAACTGATGATATGATTTGGAAAATATGAGGACTAGTACAACACATTTTCAAGTGTGTCTGAAAACTTTGTGTCCATTCTCTGATATTCTGAAGCATATTAAAAGACTCAGACTATGTCACAAACACATTATGGAGACTTTATGACTGTTTTCACTAGCCAGAAAAGGGAACGATTTCACTCATCTTATTTCCTTCAATGGTGACTAAGAGAGTCACCATTTGAATGAATGTCTGTTGTTTTTATAAATGTGAGAGAAGGTGATAAGGACTATGTAGGAGAATCTGAATTATTCTGACAAGTTAACTTGCCTGAAGAGCTTTTCGTGTCATTAGAGTTTTACTGGTGTTACATGCTGTAATTTAACTAACTCAAAGCAGATTCCCTTTCCCCAAAAAAAAGAAAGGGAAAAAAAAAAAAGAATCCTTTTGAAAACAGGTGCTGAAGATCTCCACATGTACATGCTTGCATGCCCACACATATACGCATCCAACCAACCACAGAAGACAAGTACCTTTGTTGGCATTATCCAAATCTTCTTTGCCAAACACCAAGCCATGTCCTTGAATAGCCCCAGTGTGAAACTGAAGGCGAAAAATCACATCACGAGTAGCTGACCTGTATTTTTTGTGATAACACTTCATCTAGAAAGACAGAGAAACATTTTATGTCAGAAAGTATTTTCTTACAATTCTGAACAAATGTGTGTGTATATTAGTTGCTAATTAAAGCAGCCACAACACAATTTATTCCAGACACCTCTGATGTTGAAACAAGCAGGGTATGCATTATTCAATCCTTTAAAATTACACGTGCCCAAGTCAGGATACTTCTAGATATGTAAAAAAATAATAATCACTATTTTCATCATTATCAGTCACCTATCAGTAGGTTATGAGCCAGAATCACAATATCTGGCAGTACAATACTGAAATGCTGACCTGTATACAGACTTCTTCCCTACCATATTAATGAATTTCAGCACACCCATTTCAAAATAACTGAAGAATATGAGGACTTTTTCAAAGCAAGCCTGCAAGCTGATTATAACTATTTTAGGACTTGTAAAAAATCTGCTCTAGTGATGACAGGATTTTATTTTAAGTTACTGCAGGAAGTTGATAGTAGTTTGACACCTTGGCTAGAACACAGAACTCTACAATAACATCTAGTATGAATTTCAGTAGCTAGAAGTGAACACTATACCTATTCTCTAACACCACCTATGGATATTTTACCTACTAATTCTCTGAGTCTACTGTAATACAAAGCCACTCAGCATTCTTACAGAATATGTAAAAATTTCGGCAACCTTAGTCACAGGACTGAAAATTTTGTTACAGTATCCTGATTATATCAAGATTTTTTGATAAAGCAGGTATTACTGAAATGCATTAAAAAAAGAAAACAAATATCACTTTTATTAAAGTCAGAATAAGAAAAGCACCCTAGACAGAAAATGCCAAACAATTGAAGAGCATAGAGTTATTCAAATGAAATAATGCAAGAAAGATGTAGGAGCTTACGAGGGATGCTTCTGAAACCTAGTTATGAAATTCTTCTCACTACAGAATTTGAAAAATGTAACATGAGATGTTACTGTCTAGTCTTCATTATAGTAACCCCATGATATCCAAGATTCCAGACGTTAATCAGCACTGACCATATACATGGCACACAGGACAACTTCTGAAATATTTCAGCCCATATACTAGAAATGTTTTCAAGTATTCTGTATGCAAATCACATATTCCTATCCCATTATAAGGGCTGGGAGATTCTCTATGCATGTAATCTCTATTTTATCTGAAAGCAAGGAGACTGTTTGTTTCTTTGCTTGCTTGCGGGTTTAAGAGAATCCCCTACAGTATATTTTGTGTTAACAAATTCCCTAAAGCTAAGACAAGAAAGGATATTTTATTCCTCTTTTTAAAAAACAAACAAACAAACAAACAAACATGCATTTCAAGTAGTTAAACCTTTTGGAATTGGAGGTAGAGCATCTTACAGATCATTACTTTTGTCTGATACCACTGAAGTTTTTGCTTAGATCTAATAAAAAAAAATATTCAAAACTGAAGTGAAGTCTTTGTTTAGGAAATACTGAAATACTGAAAAAGACACTGGTTTGCTCAGAATTATCTCAGATAATAGCACGAGATTAAGGAAGATTATCTCTTTTTAAACGATGCTTTACTGAAAAGCTATGTGCTCTTTTTTCATTCTAAAATCTCATTTGAGAGATACTGAATTTATCTCAGACTGATTTCTGTTGTGATCTATTCCATTTCCTTAGGCACCAACAGTCCTTCAAAAAGTAACAAAACATCCTTAATTTGAAACTGTCTCAAACTTTCAGAGTATGCCAATTTATAATAGTATGTTTAAAAATTGTTTCTCCATTCATCAGTGAAAGAACAAAAGAACAATATACAAGAACCGAATGGGGAGGGAAGATAAAAAAAAGAATCTGATACCAAGGACACTGTCGTGGTTTAGGAATGGTATTCCCCAATACAATGTTCCCACTGAAACACTTCAAACCACATACGGTTTGACCACATCTCCTCCCCTTCTCCCCTGCAGCAGGCTGAAGAGAATTGGAGGCACAAAAGGTAAAGATCATGGACTGAGATAAAAACAATTTACTGAAAACAGCAGTGAACAAGGAACAGTGACAGCAAGAATACTAAGAACAGAGTGTACAAGAAAAAAAACAACAAACCAACAACAAAAAATGAACAAGTCACATACAATCGCTCAAACCTCTCTGCCACAGAAACCCCAACAATGCCCAACTGCTCCTTCCACCATGTCATCTGAATCAGAAGGAAGCCCTTCCCCATGCCCAAAAAATGAAACGAGGTGGTATAGAATAACCTCTGTGTCCTAGCCATGCCCCTCCTGGCTACTACAAAAATTAACCCTGTCCTGGTCAGGACCAGGACATTATCCACATCTTATTCTATGCTATCTATACCATGCCAAATCTCACACCTTCCAACTATATATGTATATATCTATCTATATATGTACTTTATATATACACCTATATATGTACATACACACAAACACAAGCACAGGTATCATTTCCATAGCCACTGGCTCAATCCCTCCAAGATGTCTGCTGAGTTCATTGAGTCCATGACTGTGAGTTCTATCGGTCCTAAGTGTCTTCTAGGGCAGAAGGGCTGGTGTGCTGTTGGGTGGTTGCAAGTTGCATCAGGAGTGCATGACTGGTGTAGCTGGAGCCATCCATTCTCACTGCCCATGGCAGTTATGGCATACACTGGCAGTGTCATTCAGCAACCAACATTATACAATTTAATATTACTGACTGTTCTCACCCAAAAATCAAATCCCCTTGAGGCAGACACCACATTTCCCTGTCCCTCTGCATTACACACCAAGTGCACGCAGGTCCTTGAGTAAAAACAGTCGCACAGATGGGTTTGCTGCTGCTTGAAGCACAACAAATTCAAACTGTCTTCCCTAGCATATTCCTCTTATGCACCACAGGGGACTTTATTCCCTTCTGCAGTATGTGGAGGTTTTGATTGGGTAGGGCCAGCCCAACTGGTAGAGATCTAGTGTTAACTAACCAGGTCGCCTTCGCGACATCGCAATGTTTGAAGGTCCCGCCATCCATTGTTTTCAATATGGTTTTTAACAGTCCGGTGCAACGTTCAGTTTTCCCAGAGGCTGGTGCATGATAAAGAGTATGATACACCCACTCCATACCACAATCTCTGGCCCAGGTGTCTATGAGGCCATTTTTGAAACGAGTCCTCTTGTCCAACTCACTTCTTTCTGGGGTGGCATGTCTCCACAGGACTTGCTTTTCAAGGCCCAAGATGGTGCTCCTGGCAGTGATGTGACGCACAGGGTACATCTCCAGCCATCCAGTGGTTGCTTCCACCATTGTAAGAACATAATGCTTGCCTTGCTGGGTTTGCCTGAGCGTGATGCAATCAATCTGCCAAACCTCCCCATATTTATATTTGGACCATTGCACCCCCTACCACAGGGGCTTTACCTGCTTGGCCTGCTTGATTGCAGAACATTTCACAGATATGGATAACCTGAGAGATAGAGCCCATGGTTAAATCCACTCCTCGATCACAAGCCTATACGTGTACATTGCATCCCTTCCCTCATAGTCTGAGGTGTCATGGGCCCATCAAGTCAGAAATAATTCACCCCTATGTTGCCCGTCCAGATCCACCTCAGACATTTCAATCTTGGCAGGCTGATCCACCTGTTGTTGCCATGTTCTTCGGTAGCCTGACTCTTCAGTATGTGCGCATCTACATGAGGTACTTCTACAGCCAACTTCTCTATCCAAGTAGCAATGTCTTGCTACAATTCAACAGCTCCGATGGGTTTATCTCTGCACTACTAATTAGTCTTTTTCCACTGGTACAGACACCCCTACAGACCACTTGCCACCATCCATGAGTCAGTGTACAGGTACTGGCCATTTCTGTCATTCAGCAATACCTAAAGCCAACTGGATGCCTTTCAGCTCTGCGACCTGACACGATCCACCTTGTCCCTCAATAGCTTCTGCGACTTGTCAAATGGGACTCCAAACAGCAGCTTTCTGTTTTCAATGTATCCCTACAATATAGCAGAAACTGTTAGTAAGGAGAGCATATCACTTTTCATTTTCTGCTGCTGATTATATAGTGAGGCCTTCTCAGCACATGTCACTTTCTTCTCCTGCTTCTCTGATGTTAGTACAAAATTTTTGCCTTCAGGCCAGTTTGTGATGACTTCCAAGATCCCTGGGCAATTGGGGTTTCCTATTGAAGCTCAATGTGTGATCAGCATGACTCACTCACTCCATGAAGTGCCAGTGGCATGATGTGTGAAACATCCTTTGAACATCCAACTCAGCACTGGCAGTTGAGGTGCCAGGAGGAGCTGTGCTTTGGTGTCAATCACTTCTGAAGTAGCTCAAACCCCTTCATAAACTGCCAGGATCTCTTTTCCAGTAGGGGTGTAGCAGGCCTCAGATCCTTTGTATCCCAGACTCCAGAACCCCAGGGCTTATTCTCAAGTCTGCCTGGGTACCCTTTGCCAGACACTCTAGGAAGGACCATTCTCCCAGGCTGCAGTATAGAACACACTTTTCCCATCTTATCCTGTCCTGACTGGCCCAAGGGCTACTGCATGAGCAATCTTTTGTTTGATTTGTTCAAAAGCTTTTTGTTGTTCAGGACCACACTTAAAATCATTCTTCTTCCAGGTCACTTGATAGAGAGGCCTTACAATCTAGCTGAAATCTGAAAAATACATCCTCAAAAAACCTATAATGCCTAGGAAAGCCTGTATTTCCTTCTTGCTGGTTGGTGGGGACATAGCTGCTATTTTTTTGACCACATCCATTGGAATCTGACAACACTCATCTTGCCATTTTACTCCTAAAATCTGAATTTCCTGGGCAAGTCCCTTGAGCTTACTCTGCTCTGTGGCACAACTGGCATTCAGGAGGACCTGGATTATCTTCTCGCCTTTCTCAAAAATTTCCTCTGCTGTGTAGCTCCACAGAATGACATCATCAATGTGCTGCAAGTATTCTGGAGCCTTGCCCTTTTCCAGTTCAGTCTGGATCAGTACACGGCAAATAGTGGGGCTGTTTCCAGTCCCAGGGCAGTCTGTTCCAGGTGTACTGGACATCCCTCCAGGTAAAACTAAACTGTCACCTGCACGTTGCTGCTAAAAGAATGGAGAAAAATGCATTAGCAATGTGAAAGGTGACACCACTTTGTGGCCTTGGACTCCAGTTCATAGTGAAGTTCCAGCATGTCTGGCACAGCAGCACTCAGAGGTGGTGTGACTTTGTTTAGGTCACCATAGTCCATTGTCAGTTTCCACTCTCCAGTGGACTTATGCATAAAGGGTGAGCGAGTCTTGCTGACCACTCCCTGGCTCTCCAGTGGATGAACCATTTCATGCATGGGGATCATGGAGTTCTGGTTTGTTACAGTACTGTCAAGAGTACATTGTTGTGGTAGCAATTGGTACCTGTTGTTTTTCAATTCTCAGAAGTCCCACAGCAGAAGGGTCCTCTGAGAGACCAGGCAAGGTGTTCAGCAGTCTAATTTCCTCTGTCTCCACAGCAGCTATCCCAAAAGCCCAATGATGCCCTTTTGGGTCCTTGAAAATACCCTCTCCTGAGGTAATCTATGCCAAGGATGCACAGGGTTTCTGGACCAGTCACAGCCGGGTGTTTTGCCATTCATTTCCAGTCAAGCTTACTACAGATTCCAGTACAGTCATCTGTCACCCTAGAAATAGCAAAAGATTCTGCCCTTACATATCTCAATGGCATCAGGGTACATTGTGTGCTGGTGTCAACTAAAACCTTACACTCATGTGGGTCTGATGTGCCAGGCCATAGGATCCACACAGTCCAATAAATCAGATTGTCCCTTTCTTCCATCTGGCTAGAGGTAGGGCCCTTCCTGGTAACGGTAATTGTTGCTCATTTCTTGTAAGTATGGAGATCCCTTCAAGAGCGTTGGAAGTAACATCAGTCCTCCTATTCTGTCTGAGGACTTACTCAATGGAAACTGGAGCAGTATTTATCCTTGAAGAATTTCCTACAGTAGTCGTGCTTCCTCTCAACTCACACACCGGTGCTGCTAGGACAGAGGTGGGGTTTCCATCCCACCTCTGTATGTCCTCTCCATGGTCATGCAGGTAAATCCACAGGTTACTCTGTGGTGTGTACTCTCTCTCTTGAGCAGGGCAATGCTTGTTGCTAACAGCAGAGACTGGTCTGTACTGGCAGAGCATGGGACACTTCTTAAATTGCTGGTAGTCCTCTTTAAATTGCTGGAGCTCCTTGGACAGTCATTCCATGGACAAGACACAGGCTCATAGGGAGGAGGAGATACTTTCTTCATATAGCCAAAGTTTGGTAACCAAATTATCCACTCTTTGTTCACCTTCTTTCCATGACATCACTGTCAATGAGTTCGTCTACAGCGATGGTGCAATTCCTAGGAACTTCCACCATACATGGTGCTTGTGTACACTGGACTTCATCTGGATTTATAGGGAATTGCTCATTATTTGAATCTTTATAAAGTACCTCCAGCACAGCTAAATCTCTCAAGTACTGGATACCTTTCTCCATGGTGTTCCACTTGTCTCAGCGCACTAATAGATCACCCTTGTTAAGATACATGATACTCCTTATACATGACAGGAGTCACCTCCAGAGGCTGAGAGGCTGTCCTAATCCCAATCTCAATGTACGCATTCCAGGACAGAGATCCCAGTTGCTTGGCTTCACTACCATTTGGTTTCATATGGTGGGCCACAATATCCCAGCATCAGACCAGCCACGTCACATGGAGCTACCTGGCAGGTGGCTGAAATCTTTACCCATATCTCATAGCTCACACAGGGACAGGGATCAGGTGACTATCTCTGGCCCTGCTTCTTCCTCTTGTAAAGTGCCCTACAGTCTCTTCATCCCTCATTATGCCAACTGATTTGGTCTTGGATTTCTTCTTCTGTATAGGGGCAACTGCTATCAGCACAGGCTGTTCCCCTGGTTCAGCTGCACTTTGAGTGGCCACAGTGCCTGTTGATCTGCTTTCCTCCCCTTCCCCCTGAGAGTGCTGTCTGGTATTGAGCAATGTCCAATAAATAGCAGCCAGAGCCCAGCATATTGCATAACTTCAAGCCTGTTTGGAACTGTCAAAGCATTTTTACTTTTGCATATTTTATCACTTCAACAGAGTCTTGTAGTCATTCAGAGGTGAACTTACAAACCACTGGAGCGGAATAGTCCTTCAAAAGCTGGCCCATTTTCTCCTACCTTCCATGCCACTCAGACATGGGGCAGATGTAATCTCTGGAAGACCCTCCTAACAATCTCCTGTAACTCTAAACATGGTGTGGACCACACTGAGGAGAGCTGGCAGATCTAGCCACAAGAACATGCTTTCCTAAATATCCAAGGGGAATTCGAAATTCTCAAAAACTATTTTAACAGGTCTGAAGGAGGAAAAGGAGGTGAAAAGCTAGGGAAAATCCTTCTCTCCTGTTCCCCCCAACAAACTGGGTATGATTATTAATGAACTCCCAAAGGTAGTTCTGGAGGTAAGGACACGAGAGCAGCATTCAATACACATCCCAACTGACCCTCATTTTCCTTGATGTTACCACATCATAAGCTGGTATCACATAGTACATCAACAAAACAATCCTGATCCCCCTCCCTGATCTGAAAAATATCATGAGGTATGGAAATATATACAGTTAGGTACCACATCACATGGACAAATCAAGCAACATTGTGACCAGTGGCTCTGAACCTAATGCAACGAAATGCTTAGATGAAATTTGTTTTGAACCCACTCTGGCTAGACCTGTTGCTATCCTAACCCTTCGTGCCTCACATTGGGTGCCAAATAAGGCTGTTGTGGTTCAGGAATGGTGTTCTCCAATTTACTGAAACACTCCAAACCACACACACTGCTCAATCACCCGTTCCCTCTCCCCTGCAGCAGGTTGGAGAGGAGAATTGGACACACAAACAGTAACAGCAACAGTACAAATGACAGAGGGTACAAGTAAACAAAATCCAGACAATTCACACATGATTGCTCATAGACCTCTCCCCTTCTTCCTCCTCCCTACCTCCCGAAACCCCAGCAATACTCGAGCACTCCCTCCACCATGCTACCCGACCCAGAAGGAAGCCCTTCCTCTGTCCCTGAAAAATGACATGAGGTGGTACAAAATAACCTTTGAGTCCAAACCATGCCTCGTCTGGCTTCTGCAAAATTTAACCCTATGCTGGCCAGACCTTGGACATTATCTATCCCTTATTTGGTATTGCACTTTTTTGAGTGCCAGAACAATTTAGAATTACTTAGGTATTTTCTTTGTAGCAGGTAGTTTTACAACTGCCTGCCAAATTACAGGACAAGGTATTTTAATGCCAAATTACAAATATTCCCCACAGTAATCTTTATAAAGAAAAGAACAATACAGGTCTTACTGGACCTAGTGATGCCCTAAAATGAGAATGCTGAGAGCAATTGTTTTGAAAACAATTTGCTCCTAAAAACTTTCTTGTTTGAGTTTTACAAGAATTTTTATTCCTATGAAAGCCAAAGATGATGACTAAATTAACCTAAATTATTCTATAGTATCTCCAGGCATTTCATCAATTAATTTGTTTTACACGAACACAAAACAGGTCAGAGACTGTAAACTAAATGTCATGTCAATAGATTTTCATTACATACAATTAACTTACCATAATATCTCCCTTCAAAAGCTGTGCAGGGTCTATAGCAATGCAGATTCGACTTTGATTTTCTGATCCTATGCTACTGAACAGGATAGAAAGGAAAAATAAAATACATGGTTTAAAGACACAAAAACACAAAATAAACAAGAAATCCACAAACAAAACTAAAAAAGGCTATGTAATTCTGCAGTCATGAAAATTAAAACCTAAATTCAAACATAATGGAAAATGCTTACAACTTACTATATTCCAGATGTATAAACTGGTTGCATAGCCTGATATAACTTCAGAAAAGGTCGACAAGCTGAAAAGAATCCAACAAAAAAGGGTGTTTTGTAATATTCAGATATAGGAAAACAATTGCAACTAGGAAGCTTCATGCACATCCAGACTGAGCAAAGTGGCACATAAGGGGCAATGTTGGACTGTCAAAATAACCTTCAAACCAAAATTGGCTAAAAATTATTTTATTTTATTTTATTGTACTGCAGACTAATTCTAAATTCAATAGGGAGAGACTTTTAAGGATTCTAGTAAGGAAGGAAACAAATTCTGCAAGAAAACAAAATTATTAAGTGAAGAATGATAATGGCCAAAAAAAAGCAAAACCCCAATATAAAATAAAAACATTTTCAAAATAAACAAATTATTTGATCTTTAGTTTTGTTTCAAAATTAGTAAGGCCCTTAAATTTCTACCTAGAACAAACAATATCCTAACTTTATTATAGCAGTTATTTTAGAAATAAAATCAGACTAAACAACAATGACAATATAATCATTGCAAATTCATGCTGATTATATTACAAAAGACCAGTGCTATTTAACCTTCGGATAAAAAAAATGCAGAAACACAAAACTGTTATTTAATCATAAATCATTAAGACCTCTAAGTTCAAGTCCAACCATTAATGTTGGATTCCTTTACCGTGCTCTAGCACAGTAGTAATTATCTCATTTTATCATTTTAATTTTAAAGCCACTTAGTATAGCAAGCCACATTAGTAGCACTGGTGAGGCCGCACCTCAACTACTGTGTCCAGTTCTGGGCCACTCACTTCAAGAAAGACACTGAAGTGCTGTAGTGTGTACAGAACAAGTCAGGAGAGCTGATGAAGAGTCTCCATACATGTTGTATGAGGAGTGGCTGAGGGAGCTGGGTTGTTTAACCTGGAGAAAAGGAAGCTCAGGGAGACCTTATCACTCCCTATAACTGCCTGAAAGGAGGTTATAGCAAGGTGGGAGTCAGCAACTAATGATAGAGGACATAGCCTCAAGCTGCACAGAGAAAGTTCATTTTGGACATCAGGAAGAATTTTTTCACTGAAAGGGTTCTTAAACTTTGGAATGTACTGCCCAGGGAGGCGGTGGAGTCACCGTTCCTGTAGGCGTTCAAGAAACGACTGGACATGGCACTTAGTGCCATGATCTAGTTGACAAGGTGATGATGGGTCAAAGGTTGGACTTGATGATCGTCAAAGTCCTTTTCCAAACTAAATGATTCTGTGTAATTCTGTAAGTACACCCTATCCAAACAACTTTTCCACATAAAATCCAATCTCAAAACAGAAAAGAGATTATATTTACAATTATTTCCCAAAACAAAGAGGAAATGACTGTGCAACCTGATCAGGTTCTCCGATTCTTTGCAGTAATAGGGACCACAACTGTTCAGAACTAGGCAGACATGAATAGAATCAACTATTCATTTAACAGAGAATAAGAAATTGATTTCATCTGCTCCAATTTTTACTCTTAGAATGTTTCTCCTCTGGTTACTTTATTGGGAATATTTGGATGGATATCAAGAAGATATTAATTCTACTTTGAGAATCATGCAGGCTTTCTAGAAAGTTCCAAAATCAAACAAAACTTTGTTCCTACATCAATAGGAAAAATTAGATCATTTACCTCCCCCGGCATCTAAGTTTGGGATGCCATGAAGGATAACATAGTGCAGGAAAAGAGGGGTTGCATTCATTTTCACAGATCCAGACAGAAGGCCACTTAAGAACTGCACGTATCTAAAAACAAAAAGTTTATCTGAATTACATAAAACCACTAATACCAGGGAAATACATTATTTACGCAGTGATATTTCCAGATTATGGGTAATGAATAGCATTGTGACAATGCATGTAACTCCAAAATAATAATCTTCACAAAACACCATGAAAAGAAACTTTAATTTACCAGTGTATTAAATCCATGGCTGTTACATTGCTATTGTTGATTTTATTTTTTTAGTTATTTACCTTACTACTCAAAGTAAGAAACAAAGTAGAAGAGACAGTAAAGCCAATTGTTTTGGTCCATTCCTAGTTACAACTGTAGTCTTAAATGTCTTTCACAGCAGCATGATATGGGTCTCACCCAATCTACAGTGAAGTTATCTTCATTAAAACAAGAGCAAGAAGTGCCCTTGTCAGAAATCTTAACATTAAGGGCAATGCGGTCAAATAATATCTTCATAATGAGAAGTGCTCTCATTCAGTACAAAACAAGAGGAAGACTATCACAGCATGTGAAAATTATTCTATTTCTGTGATTTAATATGTGGTTTGGTCACAAGCTCATGAGCAAATACATGCAAGTGAACATCACTGCAGTGTCTTTAATTTTTCCACTGGCTTTGAGTCCCTTTTTCTTCCATGTCTATGAGAAGATCTTCATTTAACTTTATTCTCAGGAATGTACAGAGGAAAATCACCTCTTTTTCACCTTTATGCACAGATCTCATTAACCGAACTCCTGGTAACACCACAGCTAAGGATATCCTGCTGACTAACAACAGTTTTACGACTCCAGAATGGGGGTTGTGGTGATTTAAAACACGTTTCATTTTACAGAAAGCTTGCAAAGCTCAATTTATTTTGAAATGTTAAGAAAAGGCAACTTTTTTTGTTTCCTCCTTCAGTCTTTCTGAAAGGATTTGGTATATCAAAAGCACAAATTTTACAAATTGACACACCTAACATGATAAAAAACCAGTATGTTAAAATGTTTTGTCAGTGATCTCTCATGACTTTAATAATTAGTTTATTAATATCAGCCTGAACATTTTCACTCTACCAGCTTTTAATTATTCCAAAAATTTGACTGAATTTTTGAAAACCTTTCTCAAAGCAGTGCGCTTAAGGGGCCTATAGGCAGTTGGCTTATTTTTGAGATGTGTGTTTAAAGATTTATCCCAAAGGTTTATGAGAAATTTTTTTAATATGAAGGGTCTCTATCTGTATTTCTCATTCAGACAAATCTTCAACTGCTTATCTGAGAATGGATTCAAAATAGATCTGGTCTACAGTTACTTTTCTTGCCATTGTTACAGTACCCAACTAGAAGCAGAGAAAAGCTAAGTGACTTAATGGCCACAATTTATTTTCATCTGGACAAGATTTAGTGGAGAAAAGGTTTCAAAATGTGAAAAATGAGTGTATTTTCGTATTTTTCAATTTTGAGATCCACTTAAATTATATCCATTTATACATCAACTGGGTTTTAACAAGGATATCACTAATTAATTAACCAGCAATGGTTTCAGAGAAAAAGCATACTAAAAGGTTACTGACTGATCAGAATGGGAACAAAGGAGTATAAAATTATCCACAAATATTAAGAGAGTTAGTTTTACTTTCTCTGCAATAAGATTAGTGGCCGCTGCCAGGCCAGGCAAAGGTAGAAGAGGTGAGATTTGGGAGAACAGTTCTGACAAACGATTTGCAAAACCACCTCTGTTCTCATGAGAAATAACACTCCAAACTATCTGTGTATGTCTGGTAGATGATAAGGGCAGATCAAGTTCAGTACTGGTGAACAAAGATGCTAACTCCATCAGTCAAGAAGCAAACTGAGTATCTCTCAGACCCTCCCTCTGCAGTTACCCCCAGAAGAATTAAGCAAGTGTCCTTGAAGGGGGTGTAGGAAAGATAGATGCAACCATTTATACCTATTGAATGTCTAGCTTTAGGGCTCACATACAGTTCACTTAAGTTAGTAGCTACTGAAGCTTCCTGTCAACATGGCTGAAAAACTGCCCTGATGCACAATTCACAGGCTGTTGTGGGGGTGCCTGGCTCTCACTGAAATATGCCTGCTGCCTAGGGCTTCTGGATGGGAAGATTAACAACATCTCTTTCCTTTTGCTGCTATGGTTCACACTTCTCTGTCTGGTAGGCAGCATTCTCAAATCCTTATTACTGAAATGCAATACACATATATGCAAGCATAAAATGGAAACAAAAAAAGGCCAGTAAACTTCTATTTATGGAAAGTTTATTTCAAGTCTAACAGAATGTTGTGTTACTATTTTTCAAGTTAAAAGGAGCTGTGCAAGTCATCTAATGGGTTAAAAAAGTAACTGGTAAGTTTTTGTTTAGAGATTAATAGAACCAAACATCTTACACTAGCTGTTACTACTGATTTTTCTGTTTTAATTACTAGCGAAGTCTTATACTTTAAACAACTTCTAAACAACCTACTGTATACACATGGATTAAGAAAAAAAATTTAACAGTAATTACCAAATCAAACCCAGATGATATTTTATATTTCTAAAAGAAATTCACCTATATCACAATTACTTGTCTGATTGATATCAGTCTCTTTTGGTACTGAATCCTTCAATTACCTGTCATCAAAACAAGGTACACATTGAACCCCAGAACTATTCACTTTCCAAAGTGCTTATTACTTTGAATCCTAACTCAACCTTTGTCATACAGATAGACTGAAAAGGTAACACATCCAGATAAACATAATGAATATTGCATGCTTTGACAAACATTTACTAGCATGGACATGGGGCAAGTGCATAACTTGCAGATCCTCTAAACAAGTAGTAAAAAGATGTTTATTGCACACTAATCAGCACACATTCCATACTCATCATTATGCCACAGAAAAATGAGTTTATTGTTATCTTAGAACAATCAAGAAATAGATTGTAAAATCTCTTTGTTACCAAACAATGCAGCGAGAACCCATTTAGGTAACAGTGTGGTACAACAGGTCTTGCCTATCTGGGACCACAGGCAGGAACTGAAGGAGAGATCTCATCAATCAAGGAATATTAATACAAGTTAAAGTGCTGAGAATTCAGGAAGCACTGGAGGATCTTGTGTAAATAGCCTTCACATAGCTGGGGAGGGAGTAAGGGATGGGAGCAGAAGATAATGATGACATTTCTTATTGATATAAATTAGAAACAAATGGAATACCTTCTTTGGGACGGCTGCATTAAAGCTGAAACTTTATCGTCAAAGAATTTCTTCATAGCAAATCTGTCTAGAGCCTGATCAGCACTGTCAAAAAAGAGACACGTTATTCTCCTTCAGTGTTACCTTGAAAATTCAGCAGGTTACTGCTTGAAATATGCAAAAATATTTGGAAGAAAAAAAGGAGGGAAGTAAAGAAAAATTACAAAAAGAAGCACCTAACTAGCAACACTAGTACTTTTGACATTGTGGACAATTATGTTTATTCCACTGACATCTTCTCATTCAACACCTTAAGATAGTTTCCTTCCTGAGCAAAGCACCTACTTCCTTATTCAATTAACTCAATTGCATACTTCCAACATAAATACGTTGAAATCAGAATGCAAAACCAAGCAGCTCAGGCTCCTAAAGAAGGATGTTTGCCATAATTTCTTGAATGTGCCACTGGGGAGTCCTCTCTATAAAATACAAATCTATTTTCTTTTTCAGAAAGAATTGTAGTACCAGGATAGAGGTTCATTTAAGCAGTCAACAATTCATTCAGCCTTTGTTACCCGTACCCGGAGCCATCAAGGAAGAGACTCTCTTTGAAAAACAACTATTTTATATCAGACAACCACAAACTCTTCAAACACACAATCAAGGAGCAACATATTCCAAAAAATGTATTTTCTTCTATTCTCTATCCAGAATGGCTCTTGCGTGGGTCTTTTTTGGGTAAAGGAAGGCTACAGAAAAAAAAAGGTGTCAAAAATCGTAAGAGTGCTTAATCACATATGCCAAGTTACATGCTATGGTGATTCTTTTATATCTATTCCAGATAAAAACAATGTCTCTCATAACAGATGTAGTTCACAGTTTTAATTTACATCAGAACATAAAAGATCTGGAAGTTCCAAAATATAAGAACACACCAGAATCTCAACTTTTAAATTCTACAACTAGCTCAACCTAAATGAGTTCAGTGGAAAAAAAAATTGTGCAAGGTACACATACGCATATCAGGATAAAAAAGATATTTATGCCTTTTCCAAAAATTAAACAGAAGATGCCAATAAAGTCAAGTCTTTTCTTCATGGGTGTTAAAAATTACATAGTGTGTACTTAAAATATTCTTGACCCAAAACCTCTTTCTCACCCAATCCATCATATATCTTCATACATCTTACCCACACTGCCATCCAGAATTTAGGCAGCCCCTTCCAACTGACCAAGAACTGCTAGCACTTTGCTTGTTAAAATGGAGTTTGCCAACAATTACAAAGAGCTCTGTTTGACCTCATTAAATTTGATGACACATTATTCCTTTCTAAATGAGAAAATTTGATATTGAAACATGTAACTAAAGGGGGGTTGCATCAATAACGGTTTTTCATAGAGTCATAGAATGGTTTCGCTTGGAAACAACCTTAAAGATCATCTCATTCCAACTCTCCCTGTCGCCATGGGCAGGACACCTTTCACCAGACCAGGTTGCTCAAAGCCCCATGCAATCTGGCCTTGAGCACTTCCAGGAATGCAGCATCCACAACCTCTCTGAACAACCTGTTCCAGTGTCTCACCACTCTAACAGTAAAGAATTTATTCTTTATATTTAATATCTAATCTAAATCTACCCTCCTTCAGTCTACAGCCATTTCCCCCTTGTCCTATCATTGCCTTACTTTGAAAATTCCCACTCCACCCATCCTGTAGGCCTCCTTCAGATACTGGAGGACTGCCAGAAGGTCTCCCTGGAGCCTATTCTTCTTTCAGACTGAACAACCCCAACCTTAATCCTTAGCCTGTCTATACAGCAGAGGTGCTAAGCCTAAATTCACTAGATTTCACTAAGCCTAGATTTTTTTGGCATGTTGTAGTGGTTCAGGAATGGAATTCCCTAATTTAATTCTCCTACTGATGCTCTCCAAACCGCACTGCTGCTTGCTCCCTCCCTCCTCTCCCCTTCCCTTGCAGTGGGATGGAGAGGAGAATTGGAGGCACGAAGGCAAAGATCACAGGTTTTGATCTTTGAATAAGTACAGTTTACTGGACACAGGAATGAGATAGTAACAACAACAATACTAATGACAGAGGGTAGAAGAAAGGAAATGTTATTGCTCACTGTGGAAACCCCAACAACAGACAATGCTGGATGGCTCCCTCTGCCACATTTTCTCAACTGGAAGGGACCTCTTCTACCTTAAAGGATCCCCTTCCCCCGTCCCCAGCAATGACATGAGGTGGTATAGAATAACCTCTGGGTATTGGCCATGCTCCCTCAGGCATACTGAAAAAATTAACCCTGTCCTGGCCAGAAGCAGGACACTTATGCATGCTGACAATTATGAACTTTCTTTAGTGCAAACATCTTCCAAGTCTTCTAAGCACCATTTCAGACACAGTAGATGCCATCCTTAACAGCAGCACCTGCAGTAATTTCTGCTTCTGCAAGGTTGCTGTGTACCATTTTCAAGAGTCTTGATAATGCTAGGGACATACAAATCCTAGGTGGGAAACCCCCAACCTCATTCCTACACAGAAAAGTTAAGTTTTGGATAGCAGCTGCCAGATATCCAGAAAGTTAAAGAGGGCTTCCAAGCTCACTCCTCTCCTGCAACTTCACTGGAGGAATCCTGAATTTGTTTGGGGTAAAAGGTGATACCTTTCATTGCTGGGCTTAACGAAACAACACCTGAATGTGACTGTAATGGTGTTATTAAAATGTATTTATAGCCAGGTACCACCTTTAAGGATGACATAATACTGCAACACTGAAATCACACCACAACAACTGTACTACTCTCACTTTACAGTTTTTGTCATTCACAATACTTCTCAACAAAATATCGAATTGTGACAATCACTGAAGCAAGTGGTTTTTTCAGCACATATTGGTATACACAATGCACTTAGTGTCTTGGTCCATAATTACTTTATAAATTGGTTTTACCCTAATGAACACAGATTATTTTCCAGGATTCTAGTTTGACTGACATCCACAAGTAAATTTACCATCAACCTCTAGCAATTCAAGACTCCATCAACTACAGTAGTGGATCAAATCTATTACTGACAGGCTGGTGTGAATTCAGGACCAAATTTGATTTAACCATGGCATTTGGAGTGTATTCTTATTTTAATACATTTATGTAAGTATATAAATAAAAAAAAAACAAGGGAAAACAATGATGATTAGAAACACAAATAAATCTCCAAAATGCATTTCATCCTTTTTGAGACCATTTATCAAATTGTATCTTTTTTAATATAAATTGTCAATTGTTATTTCATAATTTGAGCACTCCAAAAGAAACAATTAAAACCAAGCAATCAGACACCTATTGTTTGAACTGACTGCAAAATAAAGTCTCAATTATTTTTTACTCTTCATTCTGCACTTGGATCAATGTCTAGGAATTCCCTATTCAAACACTGTTTCCAGATTCTAATAACAGTTTTCCTTAAGTATGAGGCCACTTGATGGATATGGCAAATAGATAGGTTTAATAGAATAAAGATAGTATGATTACATAAAAATGGTTTCTTGCACATTCCAGCATTCATCTGAAAACATCCCTTAGAAAAGTTTTCTGCAAACCAATAAAATCTCAGTTTCAAGGGGACCTTAGGCTGTTACCTAGTCCAGTCTCCTGCTGGAAGCAGGATTACAAGAAAACTATCATGAAAGCAGGCTCTATTAAGAAAGACACGCTCCAAAACTCTTTGAGAAGAAAACCTGACAAACAGTAACCTTATAGACCATAGTCAACTAAAAGGCATTTTTCCCAACGTTTATTGTAAAAAAACACACAACATGCATTATTCACACTTACCTTGCAGAAACATTGGTAAAGTGCATATACGATGATATGACTACACCTATCCTTCCTTTTCCTCCCTGTATTAGGAAAAAGGGAATGGTAACTTATTTTATGTATTACATTATTGGGCATTATTATATTTAAGACCCAAATTAAATACAATTTTAAGGCAAGAGATTCAGAGTCCTTTTGCTCATGCACCCTGTGTTGATGGAAAGACGGAAATAATGGGCAGCAGCTTATCTGTCAATGTAAGCTGGCTGACAAATTACATAAAAAACCACTAAGGAGGATTTCTATGTGCATACCTGTCAAGTCTTACCAATTAAGAGGAATTAACTTGGAAAAAAAAAGAAAAATTGTATGAACTACTCCAATTTTGTATTATTTTTTCCAGAGATAATTCACAACATGTCTAGACAATGTTGCAATTCCCAGGATGAAATGTAATAAAATATCTGTTTTGGAAAGAATAGGACTTTCTAGCAGGTTATCACATTTTTACCTCTCCAACACCTGAGATTTATAGTAACTGGTTTTCTATGGATAATTTTTAAAATGTTCTAAAATATTTTTAAATAATTTACATGACAAATGCAGTAAAATCTAACAAGCAGTAATTCCCACAGATTTCAAAATATTTTCAGTCTCTCAGTTGATATTAGTCGGCTGTATCTATCTTTGTGGCTGGAAACCGGTATTAGCAAAAGGCATTTATCCAGAACATGCATTATCAATTTGTATATAATTGTATACCTAGAAATACTTTGTTCCCTTTCTTTTTTCCCATGTACGGGCCATTCTCCTGGCTGTATTCCTGCAACTAGTAAGATTTCAAGTGTTTCATACAATAATGACATTCTGCCTGGAAGAAATTTGGGGCTGGAGACTACACAACCTGAATTGAATCACCATCATTTTGTTTAGAGTAACATCTGCCAGTGATACAGAGATAGGTTTGCTTCAAGTGTCATGAGCACAGCTACCAACCCTGTTCTGAATTCATTTTATTGAAATTTAACTAAAGTTTTTCTTTATTGCTGTTTATTGTGAGCAAGCAGGAAGAAGCAACACAGCACACTGGTAGCTTTGCTCTAAGGCACTGCAATGATGCTGTCAATTAAAACCTTTCAAAAGTATCCAGAAGGTCCTTAATGACCTCATTTCCTACAACACAATCTAAAGAGATGATCTGTGATACAGTGCCTATCCTTATCTGGCAACAAAATTCATGAGTGACACAGAACACGGAGAGCTTCCCATCAAGCTGGAAAAACCTCAAGCTTCTAAATACATTCACAGAAGTAATAGTGATGAAGGATGAAGTAACATCGGTGCATGCTGTACCTGCAGCAAGGTCTAGGACTTTAGTCATAAAAAAGAAATCTTTAACAAGGATTAAAGTCAATGGATTTAAGCTTATCTACATCAACAGAACATCTGGCACACTGTTGCCAGCATTGAAAACAGACCAAGCTTTTTATTTTTAAAATGAGAAGAGTGCAGGACAAGGTTTTTGAAAATGAATACAAACTCATCCACCGCACTTACTCGGCAATGGATCACCACCACGTGTTGAGGATCATTGTCCAGCCAGGACTCCATAGCCTTGCAGATGGTGCACACTTTATCAAGAAGTGGAGCATGGAGATCAGGCCACCCCACATCCATAATCTGCAATTAAACAAGTAACATTTACAAGAGACACCTTGACTCTAGTATCACATACTAAAATCTGGATTCAAATAACTGTCATGGCTGAAACCCTCCACAACTTTTCCAATCTCAGATAATCATGCAATTCAATTGTAATGATGCTTACAGGTATCTTAAGTGGAACAGGGAATTTGTTGTTTTTTAAGATACTAGTACTCTTATAAAAATAAATAAGCAAAAAACTTCCTCCTCCTCCTCTTTGTCCGGTCCCAATCTCATCAACCACTCAAAAGTGACAACATTTCTGAAGGTCTTGATTTTGTAAAAGATTTTTCAGTTAGAATTTCTGGTATTTAATAATTTATTTAATATATTTAATATTAATATTTAATAACACTAAATACAATCAGAATTAGAGCAAAGAATGATTTTTGATAGCTTTCATTTTATTTTCAATTTATTTCCTTCAAGTGCAACAGATTACAGCATGTCAAAATTTTGTTCAGATACATAATAAAGTTTACTAAGCCTATTTTTATTATATGCATATTTACTAACAAAACATATGCTGTACATATATATTATGCATACAACATATGCCTAACATTAAAAAAACCATCCTTCATGATCAATAAAGCATGAAAAAAGTTAAAATTAAGAGGGATTTTAGTACTTTCCTCAGGAAGCTTATCTCTGTAAATCTACTGCTGTAAATACGTATCTGTGCTACTCTGGCCTTATAACAGATGCTGAAGTGTACCTGCATACCACTGCTTACAACAAACAAACACATCAGTTGGGGAGAAGGAACAAGAGTCAGACATCAATCATCCAGACATTCCTTATGTCTCTACTGTGCAGAGAAGCAATTATTGAAAGATAGTACAAAAGAGAAGTCCTTATCTGAACCAAGTTCACTAGTTTCAGCTGACTGTACATTACAGTATACAACCTCAGTATCCTGTGATTGCACAAAAAAGTATACTTGAAGTAAAATTTGCACCACTCAATAGAAGTTTTTCAGAAGTCACAACAGGCTTCTGGTCCTGTGTGTAAAGTCTAAGAAAACAACAGGAAGAGCTGTGTAAAACACAGATCTATCAGACACAAGCAGAACTTGAGAAAAAATAAAAAGGGATGCATGTGGGGTTTTTTAGTATCTTCCAAAACTTCTTCTCTGTTACTCTGTATATCAACACTTGCTTCAGGGCTTATCAGGCCATTTAAGTTGTGTTTAACACTAGAAAGCTATGTTATGGAAGAAAATTGATACCTTTGTGTTAAGCTTGGCAAGGTCACACCTCTTTTCAGAGAGGTTTAATACCTGTTCAGAAAGAAAGAAAGTAATATTAACCATCAAGACTCTATAATTTATGTAGTAAATAGCTGTATTTGAAACATAAAAATTACAAGAAACTACAATGATATGGCTTCAAGTTTGCCCACTGTTCTACTATACTAAATGATGTCAGGTAGCACTAGCGAATGTATTACAGATATTCAGTTATTTTAGAATAAAACTAAAGCTAAACTTAAATGCACGTTTTGAAAAAGGACAATTAAAATTCTACTACATCTTATTTATTTTGCATGGCTTTGAGTCAGAGGTATATTGAGAGACCTGGCTACCATGCAATAGAACACAGAGCATAAGAATTAACAATGAGAAGTCTGGGAGGGTGGTACAGTGTTAAATATTTGAATTTGCGTGCCTGACAAGAAAGTATTGGTCTGTCAAAACTTTGCAGGGAAGATACGACATACCTATTTAACTATAGCTTAGCCTATGAGATCTTCCAACTCTTCTGTTAACCTACTAAACAGCAAGTTACCCTCCACTTAGTGCTTAATAAGGAACAAATGAAGAGACAGATCACCAAATGAACAAAAGAAAGCAGTGTATACAAGTATAATTGACTCTTTCATTAGAAAGTACCTTAAATAGTATCACTCAATAACAAAAAGTTGAAATATCAATACTCAAGAACTGAAATAATGCTAATGAGGCAGATTCTCTTTCACAGTGTGGCTATTTCACATCCCGAGTTATGTACAGATGGCATCATCATTGAAAAAGTCTCATTAATTACACTGAGAGAATGGAATAAACAGGTCATAAACATGAGAAAGAGTAAATATGAGGTTTATACAGTTTAGTACTACCCAAGGACAATTTAAGAACCCTTTTCTAAAGTGTAACACTCTTCTAAAGTAGTACCCTTTTGCGTTAAGCAGCACTCTCATCAGCTATCTAAGCAAAGAAGCCAAAAACTAAATAGGCTAAAGCAACTACATCACTGTACCATCCTTTCTGAAATATCAACAGTAAAACAGGAATTAAACAAAAATTATCTTCTATAAATGACACAAATTTTTTGTAATTTTCTATTAGCTTTTATAATTGGAAAACAAATTAACAGAGAGGTGCAGTTCTCAATACAGATCTCAGTACAGAATTCTCAAAATGAGTGCTAAAGCTAATTAAGAAATCAATTACCTATAATTTTCCACAGGAAAAGAAGGGGTATTTGACAAAAACTTTTTTATTTATCTTTCTTTTTGTATTTATACTTAAGAACAATTAAAAATTCCTATGTCAGGATACAGTCCTGTTCATGATGGATATTTGTCAGTGCTGGGTCAGACACTAAACTCAAAGATGCTGTTGTACCCAAGTCCCTGTCAAGCTACAGCGATCACACTGAGATACTCTAGGAATCCCAACAGCACAGAACAGACACCAGAAGGTACAGGAACCAACATTTCACATACAACAAAGCAAGACATCACAGAAGTCTTTGAACAGAAGCATATGGTATAAACAGATGCCACCGTGTGCTGGTTTTGGCTGGGGTAGACTTAATTTTCTTCACAGTAGCTCATATGGGGCTGTATTTTGGGCTTGTGTTGAAAATGGTGTTGATAAAACAGGGATGTTTTCATTATTGTTGAGCAGTGCTTACAGAGTGTCAAGAGCTTTTCTTTTTCAAGAGCCTTCACACCACTTCACCAGTGAGTGTGCTGGGGATGCACAAAAAGCTGGGAAAGGACACAGCCAAGACAGGTAACCCCAACTGACCAAAGGGATTTTCTATACTATATGACATGTTCAGCATATAAGCCTAAGGAAGCAGGGAGTGGAGACATTCAGAGTGATGGTGTTTGTCTTCCCAAGTCATCATTATGCATTATGGAGCCCAGATGTCCTGGGGATGGTTGAACATCTGCCTCCCAATGGAATACGATTAATAATTCATTGTTTCACTTTGCTTGTGTGTAAAGCTTTTGTTTAACCTATTAAGCTCATCTTACATATTTTCTCACTTTTACTCTTCCGATTCTCTCCCCTATTCCACTGGTGAGGAAGCAAGTGAGCAGCTGTGTGAGGCCAAGTTACTGGTTGGGATTAAACCATGACACATCAGAAGATTAACTGCATCCTTTTTGGTCCCCTTTTGGCATATCCTAGGTTTACTTACTTATATTTTGGTACAAGAAAGAGGAGCATTAACCTCAGTTTCTAAATTTTTGTCTGTTGGAAAAGTCATGTTTCTTCTGGGAACCAAAGCCTACAGGGAATATGTTTTTTTAGGACGTCAAAGCAGAGAAAAATTTACTGTAAGCTATCGACAGGCTTTCATCTCTCCTTAAGGGACTCTGGTCTCAGACTGTCAAAGTATAATCCTCTACTGTTAGAGAAAATTAGATACTTTGGGGTTTTTTTCATACTCTTCATAACAGACTCAAACAGGAAACAATGTGCTCACTCCTTTCACTGTAGTGAAAGGAAAACAACTAGATAAAAAACAACAAATGCTGATTTGTAGTACATGTTCTGTTAGCTGAGAACCTGACCCAATAAAAGAGTAGAATTGTTCCCATCAACTTCAGCAGGACTGATGAGTTGCATACGATTTTGTGGAGGTTTTGGGGTTTTTCTCCTTTGGTGATATACATGTGCCTCTTGAGCAGGCTGAAGAGGTATTCAAAACATGAGAACAAAAGATAGTTTAAAAACAAGCTCTCTGAATCTACAACCTGGCTGTGCTTCGTGAAGTTATCTCACAAATTTGCAGAACCACATTTGGAGTAGATGTCATTAAGCTTTCTTTTTATTAAGACAGATATTTCCAAAGTCTCTGTTAGAAAAAAACAATAATAAATAGAAAAAAACTAAAACAAACAAAAAAAAATCTCAACTTTGCAAGAGAAACTGACTACAGTCTCTCTCAGAGACAAACACTACAATCCCTCTCAGACACAAAACCAGACTTACCACGTATCAGATTTTCGTAATGCAAACAAGTATTAAGTGAGATGTAACTGGAGAGACTACAAACTTACAGTGTTGTTGAATGGAAGAGGCCAGAGAACAGGTGAATTTGAACCTATAAAGCTTTACACACAGATCACCTTCAAACTATTACTATTTTGTGCCTTATAAGCTGCCAGTGACTGATAGAAGGGAAGCTGAGGGCACCAAGGCAGCATGCTGAGGACATCACAAGTTCATAATGCACCTATGACATCTCAGTTTGTGAGCAGAAGATAATGTGTTTAAATCATTAGTGGAATCTCTCCAGTAACTAATTTCTACTGTGAGTAAAGTTCATGTTCCTGAAGTCATGGATTTAATTCTAACAGTTTACACACACTACCTAAAAAGACAGTACAAGAAAAAAGTTAATAAAATATTTGCCTTGTTTTAAATTCACCTTCACAGAACAAGCTGAGACAATACATGCCATGGCACTAGCCAGAAAACAGCACAGGAGATTAACAGCTTGTTGTCCTCATTTTAAAAAAATAAATCTGCACACGGAGCTCACTATACATTTGCTTGATTTCCTATAGAAAACTAAATGGCAGGAAAAATGCACCTAAAAGAAGTTAATGAGAAACAGTTGGACAGAACATACCAACAGCAACCCTACTTTTACATGTTGCCCTCACAAGTGAAGACATGACAGTAAGAGACTATCAGATACCCACCTGAGAACCCATATGTAGCTCACTGCTACAAAAGAAGAACACACTCCACATTGCAGGGTGTGTATGTTTTAAGAGCATGCCTTGGACAATGAAAATGGTCAGTGCAATTATTCTTCAGCGTTTGACTACATGTTATCACCACATCACCACAGAGACTGCACTGCCCCAGCAAAAAAAGTGTTTACAATATCTAGCAGCTTAAAACACTACTGAAAATCTTGCACTTGCTTATCAGGCTGTAAAGATGGACTAGAGTGACTTTTAGTTTATGTGTATGGTATATGTGTATGGACCTAAAGTAGTCTTCCTGCATGACTGTCTTGGGGTGATTCTACGACAATACTGTATTCCCTATCACCTGCTTGATCTCTATTGTACCTTTAAAATTGCAAAGGGGGTAGAGAGAAGCTGAGGGAACTCTACAAAGCAGCTAGCTTGACCTTGCAGTTAGAATGTTTATATACCTTCTGCCAGTTAGCAGAAAAAGGGAGGTTTTTTCCCCCTAGTTTTTTTTGGGCGTTTCAGCTGAGAAGGGACTGCGATCTGCCTCAGTGGCTTCTGTTCCTCTTTGGACTGTTTTCGGCTTGATTCTTTGTCCAAGACCAGCTGTCATCTCCGGGACCTGCTCAGCAGAACCCTCCAAGGGGGACTGTCGGACCCTGCCTGGCCTGGCCCAGCCCAGCGTAGGACCGCAAGTCCTACAGAAAGAACTCTAAAACCCACCAGTCTCCTTTAGGGGATTGGGGGAGGGGGTTTCAATAGCCT
Organism: Callaeas wilsoni; assembly: GCA_013398955.1. NCBI lineage: Eukaryota > Metazoa > Chordata > Aves > Passeriformes > Callaeidae > Callaeas > Callaeas wilsoni. The sequence continues at coordinate 99,935 of VWPU01018083.1, read as the reverse complement.
TTCTGCCTCATGCCAGCAGGGGACTCTGTTTGTTAAATAAACACGTTTTTTTCACTTTCATTCAAGAAATTATTTTCCTGAATCCATGGGGGAGGGGCTGCCAGGGCCTGCTTGCCTGGCAGGCAGGAGAAAGACAGAAAAGCCCTTTTGGGTTGTTTCCTCCTGGATTTGTGTCCAAATCGGCACATTTTAAAATTTAGCACCCAATGTAGAGCTTGAGAAAGTGAAAAAAACCAGTAATAATTACATTTTGGTTTTAGGTATTTTGTATTGGGGTACAGCAGCCACTAGTCACCATGTGGTTTGATGTAATAATAACTTTCTAGTCCCTAGGCATGTTTGCCCATCCACAGATAGGGGCAATTTTCTCCCTGGCATGTAACTTTTACACAGCAGGGCTACAAATCAGGCTTGGCATGTTGATGTGCTTGGTAGTGATGATTTATAGAGAGTTTACAGAGATATGGAGAGTGGCTGATAATCTGTATAGTATGTTGCTTTTTTCGTCCAAAGCCCCGTAGCCTGTTTCAGGAGTTTGTTAGTAATGATACTTGGTCTTTTAGAGGAAAATATGATATTCCCTAGCCTTTCTTCTCCTTGTTTCCCTTCACATCTGTTACAGCAGATGTGTCTTTTGGGAATATACAGTTCCCCCTGGATGCTAAAGATACCACTTTCCTGGTGTTTTATCTGGTGGGTTTCCTCTATATATTTTGCCATTTGTCTACAATGAGGGCTGAGTTTTCCAGAGAGGCTGAGCAGACACCTGTCCCAGACCTGGAAAATCCTGAGTAGGGTGGAGTATGAGAGAAAATAGGTCAAACCTTGAAAGAATTCTCTCCTCTGACAACCTGAGAATAGCCCCCTGACCAAATTCAGAACCCAAATGAAGTGAAAAAATATCTGAAAGAGAAATGCAATAACAACTCTAATGAGAAAAAGCTCATTGCAATGTGCTGGGCCTTGGCATATGCTTATCGCACGCTGTTAAATAATGTAATGCAGCACACAAGACCAAAGAAGCAAAAAAATAAATTAGCAGACACTCTAATTACTCAAGCTGCAACTAAACCAGACAATGAGCCTAAACCAAAAGCAATTACTCCTATCACAAAAAATAAAAACCACAAAAACAAAACTGATCACCCAGTAAAAGATAATACGAATAATGCAAGAAAAAGACCCTCAAACCCTGTGAAGAAAAAACCCTCAAAGCCAGCAGGGGACTGAAACCCAAAAATCACTACTGAATCTATGTCTATGAAAGACCTTCATGGCCTAAAAAAAAATTACACCCAACAGCCTGATGAATCTATAATAAATTAAATGGTCCACCTTCAAAACGCTGCAAGCAATAATATAATCCCGAACAGTACTAAAGCAAGACATCTGAGATCCCTGTCACGTGATCCAACTATTGACCAAAAGATGACAAAAAGGTCTCAACCTTCCAGTCTCTGGAAACAGCTCTTCAATAGTGTGAGAAAAAATACCTGTGCACAAAAAATCTCCAAATGCAATTAACCCCGTAAAAAACCATAAAACAAAAAATTAAACGCTTAAAAAACCTGACAGTAATAAAAATCATTTTCTCCAATCACCGAAAAATTAGAAGTCCAGACATAATAAAATGTACACCACTGATGTGAATAAAACTCATACACCTTAGGCCACAAAAATACTCTTCTGCTTTAACAATGATAATATGAAATGAAGAAAATGAAACTGTGCTTTCTATAGTAAAAAAGCTCCGAATATACACAACCAAACCAGCACAATGACATAAGAAGATGTGTCACAAACGGCTGATCTTACACGTACCAAGTAATTATCACCATGTTTGGATTTCAGCATTCGTGTTACTTCTTGTAGATTGTGGAGGTAAGTTTCCTCAGAACAGCCAGCAGGGAAGGATACAGCAATAATCCGCTCTGTGATATAAGTGAGGTCAAGTTCATAGCCTTCCTCCATAATGTGATCAAAGTCTGCACTTCTGGAAAGAAATTAGATGTGGCAGTTCAGAGCAATGCAGCCGAGAAGAAACATGGCATATTAGTGAGAAGAAATTGCAACTCAGACTCCTATAGCCAAGCATCAGATGTTTCCAATAATTTCATTACAATTACAACTCAGTAAATGCCTACAGAGCTCAAAGTATTCAGTTCAGAACACAAATGGAGTTCTTCACCAGAATTCTTCACATCAAAACTGTAGTGAAAAAATCTCTGCAACCAATAATGTGGAAAAGCAGCAAAATGAATACAAGCAATTTGACAAATACAAGCACAACAAATTTGTGAGTCAAATAAAAATGTATAAGTACTTATGTCTGTACATATCTCTCTGTAGAATTCTGCAAATGCTTTACAAATTGGAAGCTTAACCAGCGATCTGTAAAACACTGCAGATCTTGAAGCCAGCTCAGAGTAAAACTGAAGTGAATCTAAAACCAGACCCCAAAGTACAACAGACATGAATGTTAATTCAATTAATTTCACTGGTTAGTCTACAAATACTTCTCTTTCTTTTCCAGGTTATGGGCACAACTTTGTCCTTCTTAATAAAAATTCAGAAGATCAGCTCAGTAAATATGCCTAGTTGTTTTCTCATAAAGGCATTGTAAAAATGGTACGTGCATAGCAGGTCATATCTTGTAGAAGACTGAACTCACAGAAATCACAACCACATATAAAGCCTAAACCCACCGCTGCACCACGTGACACTGCTACATAAAATATGAAAGAAATACTTGCCGTAATACTTTGTCACAACTGAAAGAGGAGTTCTTCAAAGCACTGCTGAAATTCTGGAACAAAGAAAGCAGAAAAATCAATCCAGAACCTTAATTGCTGTCACTGATGTCAATGCTTCTGCCTTCTATCCTCATTTGTGATCTGAAAGACTATAACAACAAGAGGATACAAGAGGATCATTGCCCTACGCTTTGAATCCAACACTTTATGTGTTGGTTATGCCAAAGTTTTGTCTAACTTTCTACTACTTCTTCCAACTCACTACTGCCAGAAAAGTCTTTTGTGACATTTTTAGTGCTCTTCTTGGTAACTACATTAAGATTAGAGAAAATATAGCAGGCTTTGAGAATATGTAACTTGGATTTTTGTAGAAATCTGCAAAACCAAGTTCCTCTCCACTGATTTTCTAATGACAATATTGAAATATATACTCCTGTATCAGACTCCTGAGAATTTACTCTTGAGAATGTGTAGTAGTTTATTTTTGTAGTTCCATTTGTTCAGTAATAGCAATTATGAATGAAAAAGTGTAAAAATATTCTCCCTCATTAACCGTACTAATAGAATTTGTCTCACCTAATTGTAGCGGTCTCAGAACAAAGCTCCAGTGTGATTGTCACCCAAGCTCTGAGTGTAACAGAGAGAAAGAGGCATCTAGAGAGGGCAGTAGCCCTTCCCTCCAGGATAGGTTTAAAAAGAAAAAAAACCTACAAAAAGACAGCTACTACTATACAAACATTAAATAAAAGTAAATAATAATATTCACTTTACGTTTAGCTATGTCTATATATATTTTTATCTTTGTGTATATTTTATTTTATATATTTTTCATTCATATATTTTGTATACATTTATTTTAGCACTTAGATATGTATACGTTTTGATACAGAAAATTAGAAGTTCAATTTAATATCATGCATCAGTAAATCAACAAGTGAAAGAGTATTCCCTCATCTCCTTGCCCTGAATTCATACTTAATATACAGATACATACACATAAAAGCTTGATTTATTAAGGGTTAGAGCTGGAAAACTGATAAACCCTATCTATTTTGGCTACACACAACAAGTATTCCCAAATCAAATAAACTGTATTTGAATGGAAGACGTCTTAGAACTTTCTATAAAATGATGCTGTATATCTAAATCTGGGAATCGCTAGGACACATACAAGCATGAAAGTGGCACATTTTCTTTCAGAATTTCTGAAAATGAACTGTTCTGGCAAATTTTAAAGCACAACTGATGGCATAAGATGCACCTCGTAAGTGTTTGGTCCCAGTTTCACTAGTTTCTGTCTTTACTTATACAACAGAAGATGAGGAAACTTCATGGTATTTTCAGCGTCTTTTTACCCAATCCCTTCTTAGAATTTTTAAGGCTTTAGATAACACATCATGGGTGCCAAAACAGGTAAATAACTAGAACTGAAATTCAGGACATAGTTTTTGGCATATTTTGTTTTGGTTTTGTAAATAGAAAGCAATTAGAAGCAGGACTCTTTGCACTTCCTTGGTTTCTGTTGGTCACAGATGTATCCATTGCTTAAGAAGTACTTCTGCCATTTACTAAGAATTTGACGACTAAACTGTTGTGTAATCTGACTAATCAGACGCTTAAAACAGCTTCCTCTGCTAAGAAAGTTACTGACAAAATCACTATTTCACACTGTTGTGCCATATAAACTAGCATAAATCCTAGTAGCATGCACTGTATAAACATACGAACAATAACATAATGCAAACCACTAACAAAAAAAAACATTAGTGAGATATATATTTATTTACTGTATGCATGCTGTGTCACCAAACCATCAGAATACAAGTTTTCCCAAACAGGATTCAGCAGCACAGGGCAGACCATTCATAAAGGCAAATCATCTCCATCCAAGTGAAAACAAACACTGATTTCTGCTTGCTACACCCTGGAGGGATAACAGCAAAAACTCTGACTCATCTTCCAGGACAGTAAATGCCATCTGGCATATCCCAGAATGGACAATTACACAGAAAATCTCACAAAACTAGGTATGATTTTCATTTCCTGACAACTAACAGCAGCAGAGAAGATGCAGGGCAATGAAAAACAGTGGCTCCATATGGGATGTTTTAACCACATTTGGCTAAAAATTTAGAGTTGTAACTAGGATAGATTCAATGATACTAGTGCTTGATATGTTGTGAGTAGGACAGACCACCCTGAGATTATTCTTCTGTTAACTTCTCCCCATGATTCTTGTTCCCCTGCTTCCCTGGGATTGCCTGGAAATACTGTCATAACCAGTATACCTGACAGTATACCCAGTAATATAAGGAACAGTTTTCAAAAAAGGAAATGCCTTCTATTCACCCATTTATTCAGTTTTAAGTAATTTTTATTTTCCAAACAATACCACATAGAAATTATCCCTATATAAGCAAGTGCAAGGAACCTTTTGGTCAAATTTACCTGCAGCTATATGAAAGCCAGCAGGTAGAGGCAATTGCTTCTCAAAAAACAATCATCTTCTCTCCAGCAACAGATTTGTATTAATAAGTAAATTCATTGCATCCAAGGTACTGTGCCATTGCCCTTTTCCAGGAAAAACTCAAGCCATACAACTTTCTCCTTTGACACATTCTGTATTGCTTCTTTTACCACTGTTGGCTCCTGCACCTAGTACTGTGCTCACCACAGAGCTTGTTATGCCAACTTTCTCAAAAATTAAGTCCTCACACAAAACCATCCCAAAGTCCCTTACAGCTCAGGCATGATACAGCAGCTAAGAAACAGTCTCATATTTAATTCTGAATCATTTTCACCAGGTCACAACAGTCACTAGACATCAGCTTCCCAGTACAGCCTGCTGCCAATGCAAGCATAGAAAGTGGGCCAAGCAGTCCAATTAAACTAAAGCACAGATTGAAAAAAACAGACTTTTGAGATCAGCCCTGTCTATTCACCTTCTTCTGACACCAAAGAGGGTGATTTCTTCATGCATTACCTGGCTTGCCTCAAATAGCAAGGTTGTGCTTGTCCCAGGCAGCAAACATCATCTCATAACTTTATAATCTTACTTTAAGCTGCTTCACAGCTTCAGAGCAAAAATATGACAAAGGTCATGTACAGGCCATCTCATACCATGTGGCACATAGGTGGCATTGAGACAACTTCTCCACAAGTCCAGAAACAGAAGGAATAAGAAAGAACCTTTCTGCTAAATCTGCATCCCCTGTCCTATGATGAAAGGCTGTCTCTCAAAGAAAGAAATGGAGAAAATCAAGTAAAAAATAATGCCTAAAAAAAAAAAAAGGTATCTGTAAAAAATGTCATTATTTCAGCTAGATGATCATTCTCAACTTTTCCAAGAACAGAATAAGGAAACTTGGGTTACAGCCAGTAGGCTTACATACCTCACTAGGCTTACATACTTCATAGGCTAAAGTCCTCTGTAGTAGAGCTTCTGACATCAGAAAGATTATGAAAAGGACAAAGGATGAAGGGAGTTCAGTTTTGCCCCAGACAAATTAATTTGCATTTTTGCAGTACACTGAGTTACTACACAGCTCTGGAAAAGGAAGTGAATCAAATCCTAATATGTTAACTACTAGTTTCCAATATCAAAGTAAAACTAGACATGTGGGCCACACATGGGTTTAGAAATACTAGGTGGGATTATGACTTGTCCCTTTTGAGACTAGAATCAAAGACAGGCTAAGGAAGCCAAACAAAAAATCAAGCAGTTGCCCTTCCTAAGACCCTGTTGCTGGCATTGAACTATAATACAGTAGTATTAGTAGAATAATACAATAGCTGCTTCAAAGTTATCTCAGCAGAATATAAGAAATCCTGGTTTCAAGGACTGGGTTGTTCTAAACAGCTGAGTCAGCTGCACATCAACCATATATATGTTCCTTTGAGGAACAGCACTACTGAAAACTCAGGGCTACAAGACCTGATACGCATTCACGTAGCTCATCTGTTTCTCTCCTGGGCTCCTTCTTGAATGAAAGCATTAACAGGCATAAGGATCAACGGGTAGAAACTACAACTATCTGAAATGTACATCAGTGATTAATCTGTGATGTAAAGGTATCAGGATATATTTTGAAATAATTACATGGATCTACTTCAGATATAAGCATTTTATTTGTGTCTATTTTTAATGTTGCTATAAGCAACAGAGAATTTTATTAGCTAATCTGCATAAAATTACATGGGTTTTACACAGATTTTAATCATCTTATGAAGCTTTTTTTCCATGTGATTTTTCACCGTTCAAACAGCATAAATTAAAATACAAATAGAGAGTCTCATCAGCAGGATACCTGAATGCATTTGAACCAGATCTGTGATGTATTTTCATTCCTCAAGCCATGGAGAGGAAACAGAAGAAATTCTCCAATCTATTCTAAGGCACAGTGTACCAGTTCTATACACTCCAGCACACTTCAGAAAAAGACTGGGCAATGAACAACACTGATCATTGGACTGGTCACCATAATAATTCCTACTGACACAGTGAAACATGTTTAGATGTTTTGGACGAGAACCAGAATTTGCATAATCTTTTCACCTCTGGCTTTAGAATGACTCCAACTGCAGAAAATATTCATGCCTTGTGAATAAAAATGTCTATGCTATTGTGTATCAATTCCTGTAGTAAATATTAAAAATTAATTTAAAATATTTTTTTTAGTTGACTCCACAGAAGAGATTTATTTCTACTGCACGCAGCTATTTAAAAGCAAATTTAGTTTTGTTCTGTATACTGTGGTCCATAAAAATCCTGATCTGTTGCCCTGTGTAGTGTAACAGCAGGAGTCCAGACAGATGTACCCCTTGCAAGTAGCAGTGTCTGCAGAACTTATAAATCTCAGCTTGCTTTCTCTCTGCCAAAATCTACCCTGACTCTTAGCTGCTGGCAAAGCTGCTCTCATGATTTTTTCCTACAACATTTCAGCCAAAATTGCCAGGCTCCCCAAACAAGTTCACTGTAGGGCTTTGTAATTCACCTCAATTTTAAAAAGTTTGTTGGGCCCTTGGATATAGAATTCTATCTACCAATCTGCCAGAGCAAGAAGGAAGTAACCAGGACAGGAAGATTATCTTCCAACTCACTTAGATTCAAGAAAACAGCCCTGCTCATGGCCTGAAAGTTCCTTGTACAACTGGGCTGTCTATCCATTGTTTGGTCTTTTCTTAAAAAATTGAAATTTGTAACAGAGAAAAAACACATAGCACATTTCTGCTACTAAGGACTCTAGAAGAAAATACTGAATACATGTAAAGTTATTACTCATGTGAGAATGAGGTATAATTGTGTCTTACTTAGTGGAAAATTTTACAGGTATGCATGCTCACATTTAGAAAATCGTATTTCTGAAGCCTTAGTTCTACAATATCTCAAGACTAGGAGTTCACACAAAGCTTTGTGAGGCTAGCATCTAGCCCTGATCAGCACTATTGCCTTTTGCACACCTGCCTGGGTGAATCAGAGTTGTGTCTACACTCAAATAACTGTGTTCCACTACAAATCTATGGGGGAAATTAATATATCCATATGTAAGTATTACTACTTTAAGTATTAGGTAAGGAGCTTGCCTCAACTGACTAAAATAATGTAGGTGCTCCAGCTCCAGTTGTAGCATAATTATAATAATTATGCTAGAGCTTTGAAACGGCTTCCTGAATGAGTACTATCCACAGGCAATGTAATTAAGCACAATAGACACAGCAGAGTGTAAAGGTTTCTGCATTAATTCACACGTACCACATTGTGAGGCTCTGTAGAAGTACTGTACGGCATGAGTACAGTATGTACAACCTAAAACAAAGTTTTTGTATGTACGCACTCTATTTCCTGTAAAGAGATAGTTATGTGCAGAGTAGAAAGAAAAAAAAGGTGGTGGCAGAGGGAAAGCCTTCAGAGTGATCTCCTGAGTTTTTCTCAGACCTAGTTAAGATGCAAGCAATCAAAACTGAAGTATAAATTTCACCACAAATTTAGAGCGCCTGTTAACTAACAGAAGATTATGTGCACAAAACTCTTAAATAGAAAATGAAAGAACCATTTCTGCTAGCCTTTAGCTGAAACAAGAAGTTCAATGTATTTGTTTTAAATATGTTAATATTAAGAATAAAATAACATTCCATGAGGAAGCCCTCTAAATATAAGAAAATGCACTTCTGATTTCCCAAGCAAGAATATGCTATCCATGCCTCAGCTATCCATGCTACCCTGAACACTAGAATAAAGCTAACAAAATTTTGAATTCTAGGTAGTGTCACAACCAAGTCAAAACTGTCTTGGCTGATATTCACACAGCTTTCCTATAAAGCAGTAAGGGCTGACACTAGAAATATTCCATTAGCAGACACATTGCCAGGAAAAAGCAAGAGAGTTTTTCTTTCCTAGACCAGATGCCATGAAAAAATATGCAAAGGAGAGAGAGAAAGGAGAAAAAATCCCAGAAACAAAAAAACGGTTAAAGCAGTCTCTTCTAATTTAGTTAATAAGAAAAAGAAGAACAAGTATGGTACAAATTTAGAAGGAAGAGAACAGAAAGACAAGGGATGCACGTCCCATTAGCACCACACAGATGGGATGTGTGCTGCAGTCACAAAACCAGACTTGCAAAAGCCTCATCCAAGCCTCATTTCATGGCTGCATCCAGCCCCACTGTTTGGAGACAGCATTCTGTGAATTGCCCAGCCTTGTAGCTTTACACCTCCTGTCTTTTCCAAATAGAAATCTGTGTTTCAGATTGGACCTTTCTTCTGCATCTCAATCCACATCAACCTTTGCTCCTGGAATATACTGGTCCATAGAAAGTAACTACTGACAATTTCAGGAAGCTCGCTAATGGTGAAATAATAATTAATGCAAAATGCAGTAAGACAAAAAGCACAGCTGAAAAAACATTGCTTGCTATAAAAGCTGCTTTCAAAATGGCCGTGCACAAAGTATTACATGTACAGAAAAAAAAAACAAGAAACATTTGATCTTGGCTTGTGTAACAACCAGCAGAAACAGGAAACTCTCTTAAGCATTCAGCAGTAATACAAAAATCCTAAGAATTTCCAACTAGCAACTAGATCAGAGAATGACCTCATTATTTTGCTTCATATTTGTTTCACTATAAGCAGCTGTCAAAACCAATTATTCACATGCAAGTAACTAAGAAGTTTGCTCTTTTCTGATGTTTTAATTTTAGTTAATTTGTCTAGTTAAGGAAGAGAACAGTGAACTGAAAGGAGAAATAATCATGTCGCTAGACATTTTAGCTGGTCTCAATATCAAATATATTCTAGCACTTACAAATAATTCTAATTTTACTGAAACAGAGTAGATAATAGCCTGGATCCAATAGAGAGATACCCTTAGTTGTAGAAAAACATTTATTGTCAGCCAAAGGAAACAAACTAACTGCTAATACAAATGTAACCTCTTTGAACATCTCCTGTCTACCTATGTAGTCAGGGATCAGAACTCTTCATGCCCTGCACAGAGTGCCACCAGCAGAAGCCTGCAGCACTGAACCACGGACAGCATCACAAAATAAATGCAACACACACAGGACTAACACTGTGAAACAGATGCTCATTTATTGCAATAGACAGTTGGTCTGAAATTGAGCAATAAATCAGTGAAGACCATGTGCATCTTGCAAATCCTTTCTTCTGTCCCTTTTTAAATTTTAGCCTCATTTTCACAGTGGCAAATCAAACACCTGCATCACAGTTGCCTACTAGCAGATAGTTAACTATAGGCATCTCCCATGATTTATTTAGAAATCTACGATATTTGACATCTCTGTAAAAGGCAACTCCAAAGGCCTTTAAAAATTTGACTTTTTTGTCTTGCTTATTTTATAGAAATTGTGCTTAAAGTATACTAGTAAGTGTTGTCAGTATTGAAATAGGCTATACTTCCTATTTGGAGAAATTTCTACATCAATTACACAACTGAGTTCTACTGCACCTCAATAAATGTCATTAATACTACTTTTACCAGGAGTACTACAGCCATAGTAATAAAGAGTTGGGAAGGGACACCTAATTTATTTTTTAAAAAACATGGCATAGTAACTGGAACAAATATAAGCTAAAAGATCAATTTCATACTGAACACAATACAAGAATTAATATTTTCCTTGCTGAAAAAAATATCACTTGACTTTCTGAATGCCTCTGAATACAATTCAGTCTGTGAAGATTATATTTCCCTTTATTTCTCCCCTGCCTGATTTAAAAATAAGGAATGCAGAGTTCATTTTATTGTTCCTGAAAAAACTCAGCGGTGGAAAAAAACCACTAATCAGAAGCTAATTTCACACAGTACAGAAAGCAAAGTGCATACTTTGAAAATGGCTAGCAACAAATGCTTTGTGAAGATGTAATACAAATAAGCAGCCACAAGCAGGAAAATAAATCAGGTCAAGTAAAAGAAAAAAGAATAAATAAAATAGAATTACTTACACTTCTGGTTACATGATTTTTAACCACCTCAGAGTTATTAGCCTGCAAAAGGAGAAAAGTTAACACAACTGTCTTTAATTCTCCAGACAGCTTAAGCACATTCTAAGAAATCCCCTCCTAATGGCATATACACACATACACACACACAAAAAAAAAATCATTCAGAAGTACATATTCTACAGTATTAATAAGCAAATTACGTTTCAAACAGATATGGAAAATTAATTAATTTTGCATTATCGCCCTGCATATTCAGGTCTATATAACAGTACTCAGCTACTGAGAGTGTTTATTCCAAGGTACAATATCCATGGAGACGTACATTGCTAACCACTTACACCCTTTTGCATTTTTACCCAATCTCTCATTTTATGCTTTTTCATGGAAACAGACACTTGAGTGGATATTAATGAAGTGAACTGCTGAGAATTTTCTGTATGTACTGTACAAAAAAATCTTCTCAAGTCTTTAAAACATGCTAAGTTGTATCAATGGAGGTTTAAAACAAACCTTTTAGAAGAAAAGAGTCAATCCATTACTACAAAAAAATCTAATATCAGCAGTGGTACAACCAAAAATTGGCCTCTAAGTCCTGCTGTGCGAAAGATGTTTTGAACTAGAGGCACTTTCCCAACTGTCAACTTTTTTTGGTCACTGAAGTCCGGACACACTCTAGTTGCAAATCTCAACTGGAGAGAGCTATAGGTTTTCAGAGTATAAATTACAACACCTTCAAAACCTTGCTTAGTTAAATGAACCACACACAGTTTACCAGGGCATACATCCTACATCAACCATAATGCTTACAATGTGGGATTGGCTTACAGTTAATCCATGAGAATAGGCTTTGAGTTTGTTTGGTTTTTTTACTTAAAAGTTTGACTGAGCTTGTCAGCTATCAAACCTCCACAGTGTTGAAAGTACAAATCTGTCAGTCACAAAAACTAACATACAGCCTGACCAGTGCTATTAATTCAGTCCATGAACCCTGTTGTTTGAAACTTCGAAGTTCTTCTCAGCAGATTAAAGGTGATATATAGGACAAACGACTGTATAACTGTAACTTTAGTTACTATTATTTCACAGCCTTAGCACACCCACTGCTACTTAGCAAAAATACACAGATCCAAACAGAAAAAGGCAAAATACACAAAATACAGTTTTTGGATTCACTTGGAAATCTCCAGACAAAGAAACTTCATGAGGTCCACGAGCAGAGCACTTGAGAAAATGCACTGCCCACTTTGGCCCTTCACCAGAAAGTTCATACATAAGCTGAACTCAGTACCCACCCTTCCACAACAACTAAGTAGCCTACTTGTGTAATTTCGTATAGAGACATAAATGAGGTTTACACCTAACGTGTGCCAGTTAAAAGGGGGTTTGTCCAAGTATTTCTCTGTTTGGCATTGTATTGGTGTAGTCTGGAAGTTTTCTAGGATAGCTATCAGGTGGAATATGGAATAAGAAGCAAGATGCTCTTCTCTTTCTTTTTTAATGTTTTGAATTTGCTCTCCAGTTTGTCAAGCTTCTACTGAAATGTCTCATATTCTCTCACTCTGCCAGAAGCAATAACTCTCTCCACTTTAGTACTGAGAGGAAACAGAGTGCTAAAAGCACAGGGCTTGACATGACTATCTCACCTTGCTAGATCACACTGTTTCCTTTTTCTTCTGACTTGAGGGGAAGACTGCTGGAATGAGTTGTGCTGAAAGAACCATCTCAGGTAAATAGATGAGTTTGTATACACACAGAGTGTCGGTATGTATGTATATAATAAGGGATTACACTCAAGTCTTCATATGCTCCCTTCACAGCTTTAAAATGATTGCCCCCCAAGCCAAATACTGCTATTCCTGCTGCCTATTCATCAGCTCTAGGACTAAAATTATAAATAAACTCCGTCACTGGCTAACTACTGTGGTACATTTGTTTGAGATGTTGACGATCCAGCTTCAAGTCTCTGACTGGACACAAATGAAAAGGGGATTTTGAAAGTATATTCTAATATCCAAGCTAAAGATCTTAACCAAGACTATCAGTCCCATTGAGATTGAAGACTTAAACTTCAAATTTCTAAGGTTTTAGCGAAGGCTTGACATTTCTTTTGAAACTTCAACATTATTTACTACACTGGCATGGGGTGACCATTCTAACCACCATAAGAGATACCTGTGCCAATTAGGTATCTTTCTGGTTTTAAGTCTGTAGGGGTTTTAGGAGTTTTTCTTTTGTTTTGTTGGGGTTTTTTTCCTTCTTAAGGAACTTTCCCCATACATGTTGCTAGGGGGCCAGAATGACTGGACACGTAACATAGACAAAAGAAGATATCAGAGGAGGGGTGCAGCTGGCCCCTCTCTCATTACCTGAGGTTTCCCATGTAGGAGGGAGATACCACGAGATTGGAGACTGGGAAAAGCAGGGTTGGGGGCAGCCCCTAGCTCTCTCGCTCTCTCTCAACTTGGGAAAAGAGGGTGATCGGAGCAATTTGGAGAAGGGAATTTGCGACTACCACCACAGTCCAGCCCGGTCCTGCGTCTTCTGCCATGGGGTGAGCCTCTGCTCGTAAGAGCAGCCTCTGAACTGAGACCTTATTAACACCCACCTCACTAAGGGAGGGACTTTTTACCATCTGCCTGGGTGCCTCAGATCCGGAGCCTGCCCCTCCCTGTCCTTCTTGGAGCCGGGCTGCAGCTGCCCCACCCCCGTCGCTTCTTCCAGCCTTCGCTACTCTGTAGCCCCGCACCTCCTGCCCGCCCAGACGTCCCAGGGTTCGCACTGCGGCTCGGGAGTGTGATACATCTCCTCCACCACCCCGGGATTCTTGCTCCTCTCTGCCGTCCCAGCTTGCCGCTTCCGAGAGTCCTGCTGGGGCCCCCGGCTCAGCTGCCCCTGGGGTTTTGTGAAGCGAGCCTCTCTCCCATCCCTTCCTGGTCATGCCGCCACTCCTAGTTCTCCCAGAGAACGCCAGAGCGGCCTCTGCAGCTGCATGGGAACCATGGCATCTGCCCTGCGCTCCAGGAGCCACCAGCGCCCCTGCCGGCTGTGACCGGAACTGCGCCAAAGGGGAAAGTGCCTGCGGCCGAGAGAAGGCTGTTACTGGGTTCCTGGTTCTGTTTTGTTGTTAATGCCACAGTTGTTGTTGGTTTTGCCTTACTGGATATACTAGTAAAGAACTGTTATACTTATTCTCATATCTTTGCCTGAGAGTCCCTTAATTTCAAAATTATAACAATTCGGACGGAAAGGGTTCACATTTTCTGTTCCAAGGAAGATTTCTGCCGTCCTTAGCAGACACCTGTTTCTCAAACCGAGACAAAGTCCTAAAGACAAAGACAATGAAGAGATCACATATAAATCTTTGGGACATCGAAGTGAAAAAAAGTAAAGAAAAAACCTAAAAAAATATAAAAATATAACCAAAACAGCCAAACTGATTTTACAATCTCTGTAACAAAACTGTGAAAGTCCTCCCTTCTCATGGCTGCTGTTTCCAGTTTCTGAGATCTCTTCCACTTGGAAAACATACTGCCATAGTCAAAGGATCTGATATCTCACATGGAAAACATTACCAAATATTAAAATATCTCATCACATCATTTTTTGAGGTGTTTTTTCCTAATACTATGTGTAAAAGGAGGTTTCCATGGGGAAACTGTGATCTGTATTAAGAGAATTCTTTTCCTGATGTAAAACTAGAAATCAGAGACAACAGGAGATTTGATACCTATCACACTTCATTAGCCCCATGTGCAGTCATTATAATATAAGATATTGAACACCATGATAACAGTATACTCAGTATATTATGGCTAACATACATAACACATGTGCATGCTTACTGACATCATGGAAACATAATGGGATGACTCCTATGACTGGAGTTTTGGAATGGAAGGGTACTTTCTTTAGGAAGGATGGGCAGGGATGATGAGGAGGTGGTGTTGCCCTTTTTGTCAATGACCAGCTCGAGTGCATGGAGCTCTATCTCATGATGGATGAGGAGTTGATTGAAAGTTTACAGGTCAGGATGAAAGGGAGGGAGGGCAGGAACAGATGACATTATAGTGCAGGCCTCCTACAGGCCACTTGACCAGGAAGGCTAAGCTGATGAGGCCTTCTGCAGTAAAACAGCATGGCCTCAAGGGTCACAAGCCGTGGTCCTGATGGGAGATTTCAAACAGGATGTGATAACACAGGATAGGATAGGATGGGATAACACAGGCAACCCAGTACGTTCCTGGAACGCATTGATCACTTCCTTCTCCAAGTGACAGTTGAGCCAACAAGGAGAAGTGTTATGCTGGATCTTGTTTCCACCATCAAGGAGGGGGTGGTGGGGAACATGAAGCTCAAGGGAAGCCTGGGCTGCAGTGACCACAAAGCAGTGAAATTTTAAATTCTTGGGGTAGTGAGGAGCATGCACATCAAGCTCACTACCCAGGAATTAAGGACAGCAGACTTGGCCCTCTTCAGGGATCTCCTTGGTAGAATGCTGTGAGCATGCTTAAAGCACTGGAGCGAAAAGGGGCTTAAGAAAGCTGGATGAATTTCAAGGATCATCTCCTCCTGGCTCAAGAGCAATGCATCCCTACCGAGACGAAATCAGGCATAAATTCCAAGAGGTCTGCATGGATGAACAAGTTGCTCCTGGACAAGCTCAAACACAAAAAGGTACCCCCTAAAAGGCGAAGGTAGAGACAGATAGCCTAAGAAGAACAGAAAAATTGTCTGAGCAGCCAGGGAACTGACACAATTAAATGTGGCCAGGGCACAAAAGGTAACAAAAAAGTTCCCAAAGGTGCATTGGTGATGAAAGAAAGACTAGGGAAAATGTGGGTTTTCTAAGGAAGAATATGGGAGACCTGGTTACCCAGGACATGGAAAAGGCTGAGGTACTCAATGAACGTAAAGGCAGGGACTAGGAGAATGAAGAACTGTCTGCTGTAGGAGACCACAAGGTCCAAGGCTATTTAAGGAACCTGAAGGAGCACAGGTCCATGGGACATGATGAGATACATCCATGGGTCCTGAGGGAACTGGCTGAGGAAGTGGCTAAGTTACTATGCATCACATTTGAGAAGTTGTAGCATTCCATTAAAGTTCCCACTGATTGGAAGAAAATGAAACATAAGCCCCATTTTTATAAAGGGAAATAAGGAAGACCCAGGGAACTACAGACCAGTCAGGTTCACCTCAGTGCCTGGCAAGATCATGGAGCAGATCCTCCTGGAAACTAAGCTAAGGCACATGGAAAATAAGGTGATTGGTGATGGCCAACATGGTTTCCCTAATGGCAAATCTCGCCTGACTAATTTGGTGGCTTTCTATGACAGTATTACAGAACTGGCAGATGAGGGAAGAGTGACTAACATTATCTACCTGGTCCTGTGCATTGCATTTGACATTGTCCTACACAACACCGTTGCCTTTAAATTGGAGAGACATAGATTTCACAGATGGACCACTTGGTGGATGAAGAATTGGCTGGACAGTCACAGTGTTGCAGCCAATGGCTCAATGTCCAAGTGGAGACCAGTGGCATTCCTTAAGTGGCTATTGGGACTGGCACTGTAACATCTTTGTCAGTGACATGGAGAGTGGGATCAAGTGCACCCTCAGCAAGTTTGTCAACAACACCAAACTGTGTGGTGTGATGGACATGCTGGAGGGAAAGGATGCCATGCACAGGGACCTAGACAGGCTTGAGAGCCTGTCACATGTGTGAACTTCATGAAGTTCAACAAGGTCAAATCCAAGGTCCTGTGCCTAGGTTGGGACAATCCCAAGCACAAATACAGTCTGAGCCAAGAATGGATCAAGAGCAGCCTTGGGAAGAAGGACTTGGGGGTGTTGGTGAACAAGAAGCTTGACATGTCTCAACAATGTGTGCTTCCAGTCGAGAAAGCCAACCATATCCTGGCCTGCATCAAAAGCAGCGTGTCAAGGCAGATTGCCCCTCTACTCTGCTCTTGTGAGAACCCACCTGGAGTGCTGCATCCATCTCTGGGGGCCCCAATACAAGAAAGATGTGGACCTCCTGGACCAGGATCCAGAGGAAGGCTATGAAGATTATCATCTCTCCTAAGAAAACAGGGTGAGAGAGATGGAGTTGTTTAGCCTGCAGAAGAAAAGACTCCAGAGAGACCTTAAAGCAGCCTTCCAGTACCTAAAGGAGGCCTACAAGGAGACTGGAGAGGAATTTTTAACAAGTGTATGCAGTGATCGGACAAGAGAGAATGGCTTTAACTGGAGAAGGGTAGTTTCAGACTAGACATTAGGAAGAAATTCTTTACTATGAAGGTAGTGAGGCACTGGCACAGGTTGCCCAGACAAGCTGTGGATACGCCATCCCTGGAAGAGTTCAATGCCAGGCTGGATGAGGGTCTGAGCAACCTGGTCTAGTGCAAGGTGTCCCTGCCCATGGCAGGGGAGTTGAAACTAAACAATTTTTTAAGGTCCCTTCCAACCAAACCATTGTGTGATTCTGAGGTTCTACTTCTGCATCTCACCGATCACAGCATTTCAAAATCAAACACAACAAAACATCCTTGTTGTCACCCCCCAATAAAGACAGTTCAAAAGAAATTAGGTTGACATGGTTAGAAATAAAAACCACTTTTCTATGGAACGAGATAAAATATTCCAAAACCAATTATCCTGCCTCCTTCTCCTACCATTATGGAAGAAAACCATCAGAGATTTCTGACAACGACTCCCTAAAAACAGCCTCTCTGAAGGAAAAATAAAGTCATTACAGCAAAAGATAAAATGACATTGCTTACAGTTTCTTCACCTTTGTTAACTTTATTTCGCTGATCAGTACAGCTATCTTGCCCTGAACGCTCCTCATTTGGATTGCACTTTAATGACATCCAAAATCCAATTAATTCCCCCTTTCCACTCTCAAAATCTACCAGGTGGTGTTGACATTTCTACAAGAAACAGGCTTGAGGTTTGACTCCAGCATTTAATGACATTAAATGAGAAGAATCAAAAGGAAGTTCATATGTAACACTTCTGCCACACCAGTTTACTTATGAGCAAGCACTAAATTTTTGCACCAATGTGAAAAGCTTAAATTAAATGAAACAAGTATGATTTCTGACATGATAGTGAACTAATATTGAATGGGATGCCAGAGACTGAAGTTTAGTTAAGCAATAAACAAACAGAATCCACCATTATATAGCAGTCAGACCAAACATCAGAATTTTACCTAAAGTATCACACTTGCTTCACAGTTCTATCTGAAGAGAAGGGTCCACATAGATACATGATTCATTGTGCTGATTACAATGAATTCTGACTATAAGAAAAACTGATTTTTAAATTAACACTAAAAGATTTGTCTTTTCCTTTTGAAAGACAAGTGGCAGTCCTTGATTACATTGTAATAACTAATGCCAAAGTCATTTATTATTTCAATATTTGGCTAGCATTCACTTATAGCGATGGCATTAGTACTGTCCTTTCCTTTTACACATTCCAGTGCTGACAAAACATTTTCCAAGATTAACCAGAGGCATTTTGACAAGGGACATAAGATCTGCCATTCTCAGGATAAGCTATGAAAGAATAGAAAATTATGCAGATAAGCAGAAAAAATACACCCTGTACTAGGTATTTTCCTTTTCCAGTGTGAGCTGTCAAGCAGAACCTATGCAAGCCCATTTGCTTTTTAGTGAAGTCAAATATATATGAAAAGTTTCTATGCCACCTGAAAACTATTGATACTGAGGAATCTAAAACATGGATAATTTTGCTTTAGAAA
The DNA here is from genome assembly GCA_013398955.1 of Callaeas wilsoni. NCBI lineage: Eukaryota > Metazoa > Chordata > Aves > Passeriformes > Callaeidae > Callaeas > Callaeas wilsoni. The sequence continues at coordinate 80,948 of VWPU01018083.1, read as the reverse complement.
AAGAGAGCTGGGAATGCAGAAAGAAGCATGCTATACCTTGGAAGAACACACTTCTGGATTTACCTGCTACAGTAATCAGTGTCACACCTGAAAAGCAGACGCTTCTGCCTTGCAAAAGTACCACACTCAGTAGAAAGGTTTGAAGTCAATCTGGAGAAAATAAACAAGCAGGCAAACTTGGCTCTGGGAATTACCAAACCTTTCCCTCTTGCTGATTCCCTATTTCTGCAGATTGTTCAAAGAAGGCTTGCTTTTCATTTCATTTTGGATGAACATTTGGAACTGAACATATTGTATTATAACAAAACTTCATATTCAAATTCCTATTAAATCTTGTTATTCTCTAATATTCCTAGAAACAACATGAGCCCTCCCTCCTGGCAAATGCAATGACTAGCTTTTGAATTTAGTGTGCATTACACAGCTCAATTCAGGATCACTACATTTCATTAATTTGAGGGAGTGGGGTGGCCAATTCATGCAGTTTTATTCTCTGTGCCCTCTTATGACTAAGTCAGAGACATCTATGAACAAGGCACTGACTGCACTTAAAACAGCATTTCGGAACATCAACTCTGCATGTCTCTGGGATTCACAGCCTTACTCTGGTAAGCACTAGAAATCTAAAACTAAGAAACAAACCCCACAGAAATGCATTACAAAGAGGCCGACACCAGCCTCCTTCTGGAGAACTGATATCCAAAAAAAGTTTGAAAAATATTCATGTCAAGTATTTCAAATCAGGCATCAGCTCACAGGTTTTGTCAAGAAAGTGTCTCATCAGTCTGTTCTTCTGCATATATATGACTAACAAATCAAGAAATTAAGAAGAGTAGAAAAATTTTTTTAAGAAACTGAAAGGAAGAAAAGGAAGAGAAAAGCACAGGTTAAAATTTAACAAAGCAAAACTGAAGAGCAAGACAGAGAGAGCTTAAAAAAAAGTTTCAAAAAGTTTCAAGGCACCTTTGCTTCCTTGTGAGTTCAGGAAAGCTGTATGAAGCAGAAGTGAAGACACACCCCTCCATAAACATTTCTCCAAAGCCCACGGCTTTCATGGAGACATGGTTCTGGATGGTGACAGAGCAGGAACCAAACAGCAAATACAAACCTCCTCTGGATATTCCCACCCTTTGCAAACAAGCCAGAGAACAGAACAACGCTATTGCATTTCCCTTCCCATGATGTGCAGGCATCTGCATGAGAAAGGTAGCTATAGCCTGCAGCACTCCCTTAAGAATTGCTCTGATTAAAGCCTTGAAAGGAGCCAGGAAAGTTCATAGCAATGGGAAAGTCTGGCAGATTTAGCATGTCCTTCACCTTCACCAAATCACGCCTGCTACATGCATATAATGCTTGCTTTGCATGCATCCCACAGGTCCCATGAGCTAAAGTTCATGTGTAGCATATAGGAAAAAAAAGGAAGTCTCTCTAAGTAACAGAGCTGGGCATGTTCCTAGTTCTCCATAAGATTTCCATGCTATTGCTTGAAAGAAGAAAGGAAAACATGAGAACTAATTAGCCATTAGTCACAGAGAGTTATTAAAAACCAAATCCACTTGATAAATTTTTCAGAAAAGCTTTTACTATTTTAAGCCGGAAACCAAATTTAGAGCTGGCAGAGTAAAATCACTGTATATGTCAGTTTCTAGCTCAGTTTAATTACTGTTATCATACTCCACTGTGTTTGAACGTCATGCCTGATTAACCCAATTTAACATATTGTATCTTCTAGTAATGAGACTCCACTTAAAATGAAATTGCAGAATGCAATCCTTCATCTACAAGCACAGGCCTTCCCAATACCACAAACAATTATTCAACTTCCCATTTCTCAAAAAATCTCTTGCATGCCCACATTAAAAACAGATGGACTGTGTTCCATGGGAACATCGAATTGTGTCACATTATTTTTCTCAAAACATGTGTTTAAAATTGAATAGCAGGGATAAGTAGGGATAAAAATTCATTTTTTCATATTCACTGATCTTTCTCATACAAAGCTTCTGGAGAGGATTACATTCAACAGCATGGAAAAAAAGGAAGGAGAGCGGTTTTTTTTCTACAGGGGACAAGCATTCTTTCAAACACTGTTAGTTAGAGTACTGAGTTTTCTTAAAGCTTCCTGTTCTTTTCCTCACTTTGCCCATATATAGCTAGGAGTTTGGTTTTACTTTTATTTATCAACATGTATTTTCAGTTATTAGTTTTTAATATTTTTTTTGAGAAAATATTTGCACTAGGTTGAATGCATGTAGGTGTATTTATAAACTACCATGAATTTCAAGTAAAAAATGAGATAGGCAATTAGAATGAGGCCTTCGTGACTTCACACTCACTTCTTCAGCAATGTTTTCAAGGTATGCTCCTGCTCCTTTTAAAAAAGCAAATGAAAAACTCACACAACCAAAAAAACCCAAAACAAACAAATCTCTATTTTTCCCACAATTACTTTTATTCTGCTCTCCTCCTATTTTGAAACAGTACAGAGCACTGTTCAAAATCAGGTTTTAGCTTGTTAGGAGGGGCTTGAATGTTCAAGCCTTTGATTTTTGTCTCTACAGGCACAAAAGAGGCTTGCATAATTAAGGAGAAGGGGATGGGAATCAGCATCATTGACACCCTTCCCCAATTTCTATGGAAACGATCAAACTTCCACTCAAGACTTAGCAAAACAGCTAAACAAACTTCAGCTTGAAGTGACTGTTATGATAAAATATACATTACAGGTAAGTGTCCATTATAACAGCTAGTTATGAAAGGTGATATTTAAATGGCAGACTAGAGGTATGCAGAATTCTTTGGCAACCATTTGGAAAAAAAGTAAGTAAAAAAGGAGGGGAGGGAGGAAGAAAGTCTATTAAGGTTAAATCAGAAATATCTGTGCTGAAGATCACTATTTAAACATGTCTTAAAACTGACAAGTCATGCAGTCATAAGGTCCATTCATCAATGTAGTAATTTTACGATAAGAATCCTTGTACATAAGAGGTTTGGACCTTCACACAACATTTCATTACTGCAAGAAATTTGGCAGCACAGGTGATGGGACTCTGAGAAATTAAGATTTAGTCTGCTTTATTCTTTTCAAAGATACACTATCATGAAGGATAAAGAAGAAATTCAGTGAAGAAGACTAGCTTACTGCCTTTTTGAAGCATCTTAAACTATCCTAGATTATTTCCCAGAATCTCAAAATTACCTCTAAAATAATATCCTTCCGTGGGCTTCCCTTTTAATTTTTATCTTTTTTAAGTAATAGATGAAACAAAAAGTATTCAGAGCTTTAAGGTTAGGGCCTAAACCTTTTCTTATTTTGAAAGCACTAGAGAAAAAGACTTAAGTTGTTAGAATTTTTTAAAATTAAAAACATCAATTTAAGAAATATTATCAACTGAGGAACTAATAATCTTTCAAAATAAGATCCAGTCATTCCAGTAAAGGCCATTTAAACAAACCTACCATCTTCGATTTTTATCTAAGTTTAGAAGTACTATATAATCTAAGTCAGCTCTCAGGTAAACAAACAAACACAGTGACCATGCCACTTTTTTTTTCTTTTTTTCTTTTAGTTTTTAGGTTAAGCTATAAATCTCTGCAATTAAAGACTGTTCCTACAAATAGTCCATTGTCTCTTCATGAAATAAAATTAAGTGCAACAGAATTCAGTCACCTTTGCTAAACATTTGACTTGAATTAACAGAGCTGGACTAACATCATCCCACTTCTTGAGGAATGTGCATGATAACATAAAGTAAGTAGTGTTAGAACACAGGAACTGCTTTATATTTTAGCACCTGAAATTCTGAATAGCTGCACTGAGTTGATATATGACGTTCCTGATGTCATCACAAAGCTTCAAGACACATGGGTCAGGAGAAATGGGAATGACCCCTTTGGTAACAGACATCCAAAAGGAAAACACTCAGTAAAACACACATTTTGAAGAAAAAGAACATCTGTGAATTTCATCAGGCTTCAATAGTCTTCCAAGAAGTACATCACTGAGAGTCTAAATACAGTTCTTGCTATAAGCCAGTTTAAGGAGCGCAATATAGGCAACCTTTGCATTGACTAAATAGATGCAACACTGATTCAAAGAAGGCATATGTATTGCTTATCCATGTGAAAACTAAAATGCTGGAATTCCTTGGCTGGAATGAATGGGGATAAATCCGTGGTTCAGCAGCAAATTATGATGCCACAAAGTTTTGTTTAATTTGACTAGATGTTGCCCTCCTTATTATCTAAACCTCTCAACTACTTATTTTTGATATTGTCAAAACTTTACACTCAAAACAGGTGAAAAGAAACTGCTTACAGCTCCTTCACCACAACAGAACTCTTCACTAAATAAAATTTACTTGTGTTGAACAAGATTTCTAATATAAAAATGTCATCACATTTCACACCAAAAGCAAACCACACTATTCAATCTCACTCTCAGCAATAAAACATCGTGTATACTGCGTAGTGAAAATATTTCACCAACAGGTATCTCTGCAAGAAATTTAAATAGAATTCCACTCCTTCTGCCCAAACTAGTAAATGTTTTATTTGGTGACTGAATATCGCTCTGTCTACATTCCTGCTAGTTAACTAAAACAGGTTAGGCCACTTTCGCCATCTATAGTCTTTACCTGCCAGCAGGTCACAGAGTCAGTTGGGACTACATTGCCCCATGTACACATAAACCAAGTTCACATAAACCAAGTTAAATCAGAATTATTAATGACTAGTAACATATCCCACAGGGTGCTATATGTTTAAAATTGTTTCTGAATCACAATAACCAGTTTTCTATTTCAGAATCAATACTTGAGTTGTGTGCACAACACAAAAGGAAGCAACTGCAGTTGCCAGCATGCACCTAATACTGCAAACACAAGAAAGGGTTTCTTTTCTATTTATAATTTTAGCAGTGATGCTATAGAAGATCCTCAGACTCTGACACGGGTTAATTCATAAAGTTACTGAGTCAAATCTAGGAGAGACCTCCAATGAGTTGATACTCACATTCCTCATAATACCAGGAATTACTGATTTAGGTTTCCAGGCTTTGCTTTACAGGATAATGATTTTTAAAGCACTTTTTGACTTCTGTAGTTCATGATAGGTAAGTACCATTACCTCTACTTTTCCAGTAGGGAAATCAAGACACAAAAATGTACAAAGTGACTCAGCTAATTCACACAGTAATGCAGAAGTGAGATGTAGGATTCCTAATTGCCAGTGGTTGTATCACTTACCTACAATACACAGAGTTCTTGGCTGACACTTGTGCATCAGCTGTTGGCTGCTTAGTCCTAGTAATGACACTAGCAGCTGCCAGGGCTGGTTCAATAAGTAACTGTTACACTCCTTCTTCCAGGCATCGCTCACATTACCATTCAAGCTAAAACAACCAAATACAGTCATGCAAGCCAGAAAAGGCTTAAAGTTTTCCCATCCTGACCAAGTATGGGTTCCACCAGCAACAAAAAATAACAGGCCCCAAACAAATCTTACACTACTTGTACTTCCAAACTGATGTAAGACATCAGTATGTTGAAACAAATAATTACTGAGGTTTTTTTTTTATTTAAAACACACAAATAAAAGCATAAAACATGTGGATTCCTGCACGGGACAGGACACAGTAACAAGTTTCAGGAATAGATCCTTGATTTACCAAATCTTCAGAGAGGAAAGGTGATAGCACAATACTGAAATAATAAGAGGTTATAGGAGACTACAAGAATAATCTAACCTATAAGCTAATAAAAGCTGATGGATATCAGTAGTGCCAAAAATACTTACCAGCTCATAGCTGCTTGGAAAAAAGCAAGGTGCCACTACCTGGAAGAAAAAATGACGATAAAATAAGAAAAAAAAGATATTACCTTTGGAGATGTCCCAACTGCATTGTTTCCGCTCCATCCAGACAATCAAAGAGGCACCAACCAGATCAGGTGCAGAACCTGAGCATCCACTGCTGCTCTCAGCTGTACTATCTACTTTCAGCTCCCTAAAAAGTTAGCACTAGCTCAGTGCAAACTCAGTGCCCTACTCACATACTCTAATCATTGAAACAGGTTGAAGAGTAATGCCTTCCCTCATGTCTCATATGCAGGGAAACACAAAGGGTTTTCTCCCTTCCTCTATCCTTTATAGCACTCTTTTATCATCACCTCAGTTTCAGTCAATGCATAAGTATTCTGCTTTTCAAGAAATCTAGAACTTCAGCAGCTCCCAACACCTTACCCTTGTTCTGGAACTGACTTTGGGTAATGGGTTTAGCAGAGCAAGCAGAACAGATATTCTGTGGACCCACATATCTTCAGAGATTTGTCTCCAAATTAAAAACACTTCCTATGAAAAACATAGTCTGTATACATCACACCAAAAAAATCCAAACCACCTTATTTTGATATTTAGAAACCAAAACACAAAGAAAGCCAGGAAAAGCATGACTAATTTGGATTAGATTATGATCTAGGGAAAACTAAGTGTTAGATTATTTCTACAATCTCATATAGCAGGCACCCTCAAATCTCACACATACAGTCAAAAGACTGTAGGTTCATCCATTTACACCACTCAGCTGAGCTTCAGTAGTAGTCATCATGCATGCTCACTTTAACAAGTACCTTGAGGTTAACCCCAGTGAAAACTGTTTCATTTAACATGTTCACCTTCAAAATTACGGCTCTCCAGGACTGACTTGCCTCTAAGCCAACAGAGTGGAGCCAGAAACTCTGCAGCAACACCTGGACAACAAAGGTGGAGTTTTCTTTCAGAACAGTTGCTGAGTCCTATGATGACTCAATTCATGGTACACAGAGCAAGTTACTGAGCAGAGGGGGCCTCGTGCCTCATATCATTTGTCATCCTCAGAATAATAAAAAGAAGATGCAGCCCATGTAACAGAGAAAGAACAAAAAGAAGCATCAGTTCTGCACACAGCACAGGCAAAGGGTCAAAGAAGCTACTACCTGACTACACAATGACAACCCACTCCAGCTTAAACACTCAGGGACAGCTTTTAACCACCAGCATGGAAGAGACAGCATTTGCCTCCATAAATGGTTATGAAAAAGATCTATCTCTGATTCTCAATGCTTCTTAAATCACAAATTACTTATAAAAAGGAAAAAAAAAATACCACGTTGTTTTTTCAACTCACAGCTTGCTCATGATCTCTAGACTACCCCTAAAGAAAACAGGACAGACTGAACTCTTGCAGTTTGTCTGCTCTCCCCTCTGACTCCTCAGTGGGCTTGCAAGTCCGAGGTTTTAATATGCTGCATCTCTGCAGCTCATTTTGTGACTGCCACTCATGATTCACTACTCTATACAAGCAAACACCCTTACTTCCATACGTGGAAGATGTTAACTAAGCTGTCATAATAGCATGCCTATTACTGGAAGCAAGGGCATCATCTGCCTCGGTGACCTCTTGCCTGACATAGCATGTCAAACTTCATATGCTACCTTCGATTAAAACCACTAACTCTCCTTTCAAGCCAAAGTGACAAATCACCAAGCAGAGCAGTGCCCAGCTGAAAGAATCAACGCCACATGCACCCTGCACCACCACCACAAGCAGCAAAAACTTGCATCTAGGGAGGAAAGACTGTCCTCAGTTGTCCTGACCATGTGATTACCTTGTACTTATAAACTGGTTTTGCTAGTATTCTCATTAGCAACACCTAAGGTTAAAGTAGATAAACATGAAATTTCAATTACTTTCTTCTCACTGCATATACTAGGAAGAAAGAATTAATGGAAACATCAAAGGAGTTGGCAGGCTGGCTGACTAGTGCAGTGGAAGAGATGAACTAACATTACATGCTCATGTAATTAATAACTGGAACCACTGTGGAATAAAGTCGTCATCACTGACATACATAAATATAATCTCTGCTCTCTCCCTTCCCTCCACTAATCAAAACCCTTGAATCAAGCATATCTTTACCCCTCTGGCTAGCTAAAAGACAGTTCTACTGTAATCTGCTTGCTAATTACAGCTGACTCACTGCCTAAGAAAAATGCTCTTTTTTCTGACACAAGAACGCTGGGGACATCCAGTGGACAAGAACTTCAGAAAAGAATAGCAAATTTCTGCAGATTTGTGGCATCTTATTCAGGCAACTCTGGACTGTGAGAAGATGAGAGCTAACACTTCAAATAACATTTGATTTTTTTTCTTTCCCTCTCTACCTGAAACAGCTATATATAGCAAACTGACCTTACAGAAAAATTTCATCTTCTGGTTCTGTGTCTTCTGCACTTCCTTTTTACAGAAATCAAGACCCGTGTCAGACTTTGATGGTCTGCTGCTGTTTTTGAGCTACAAAACTCAGTGAACCACCCAAGATGCACTGACTTTTTTTTTTCTAACTCCATATACACAAATAGCACATTTCTTCCCAGATGAAGCAAAACAGTCAAGATCTTGCTGTATCCCAACTTCAGTTCTCATGAGCACTTGAAGCAAATTCTTCCACTGTTAATCCAGACACAGGTTAAAAGCAAAAGAGTTTTTTAATCTGTTAACAGATAACAGAGGATATTACAATGTCCAAACAATCTAGGTTGAGAATATGAGTGGCTCCAATTCTTTTTCCTAGATTTCAAAGGTCTGCTTTCTGCTAAAAAATAAGCTTTAGAGAAAAAGTATAGCGCTAAAAAGCAAAACAGCAAGACTTAAATCCGGTGACAACGTAGAGATAGAAAACCAAGTATAAAGGTCTCATTCATTGATTTTAAAAGTTACACACTGTGTACCAACTGCACAAAACAATAAACTTCAGAAAGACTTTTCTGGTCCACCTACTGAAGATACGGCTAATCTTAAAGACATCTACAATAACCTGGTTTGTCAACTTTCAATAGTTTCTTTATTCTTGTAAGAAATGTACGGGATATGCATTAGTGTAATATTTCATAGGTCCACACCAAGGTGGATTTAGCTTCTGTACATTCACATATTAACAAGCAATATCGGAATATAAGAATGCTTTGCCTACTTTCAGAAACAGTTACCTCTTCAGTGCCCAGCATATAGACATAGAGGTACATTATTAATCTATTTACAAATAATCAAGCAACTATTTTAAAGACAAATTACCTGTTCTTGCATACACAGTTAATGCAAAAATATTTTCCTGATGTGGTATTTCCTGCATTGAGCCTTAGTTTGAAAAAGTCTCATACTGATGGAAAAAATATTTAATTTTTTTTTTTTATGAAGTACTCTGATTCCAATGAATCTGCAGGTAATTTTTCTTCATATGACTGTAACATCAGTCACATCAGTTAATGAGTAACAGACTAATATGAGATAAATGTTAAGTCAAACAAAAAAAAAGTCAACAAATGGCAGGATATCTGGCACTAGGGAAATAAAATTTGTCCTCGCTTGCTCTTAACAGCACCACAATAATGCTACAGTTCACACCCCGCAATGCACAACAGTTCATTGGGTGGGATAACCTGTAGTTACATTTCAGTGATTTTTTTTTTCACTTCCAGATGCATATTTCATTTTTATCTTCCTTCCTTTTTATTCTTTTTTTGCAAGAAGTATGTGATTTTTCAGAGGAAGAACCATCTTCAAAGAATGAGCCAGTTATTTCAAAGTTCAAATCTCAAACACTATTAAACTGCTTTTGCAAAAGCAATTTAACCACTTAGCTATAATGAATCACTTTCTATCAAGCTACAGTTTTATCAAGTAAGAAATTCTGGCATGCTTGCCACAGGTTAAGTGTAACACCAACTATGTGCAGGGGGCAGAATCTTCATCTATAAAGCAACCTACTAAACAACCTGTTCACTCTAGTTCACTATTTAAGTTAGAAAATTGAGGAGACAGGGTGAAAAGACCAGCAAAATGAAGTCACTGACATCCTGCAAATAGTGTGAAGTTATAGTCATGTTAGATTTTCTGAATGTTACATAGATGACTGTCAGAAGCCCATATGGTAAGCTCATGGACATATTTAACATGAATCTTTATATATATACATATATATATACACACATACACACAGACACACACATTTATACACAGACACATCTTTTTTTCCCTACCTTTTTTTTTTACAAAAAAACTCACACACCTATTTATTCCAACCTATACCTTTGGAATTAAGTCTGGAAAAAACAAAATTTTTCTGCTTAGGTTTCTTCTTCTGGCATGCCTGTCAGTTATTGTTCCCCTTCTCCAACCTACCCTCCAAAACACTCATGACAAATTCTGGCTTTCTTCCATGCTGTGGTATTTCATTTTGCAGTATCACAGTCCTGACCTACATCATGAAAGTTCTTCAATTTTCTGAAGAACAGATACAAGACAAAGACACTTGGTACATATGTTATTTGGGAAAAAGATTTTTTTAAATCCTCTAATGAAACAGAAGGTACTTAGAAGCAAAAATGGATGAGTTTCTCTTGATAACTGTAAACTAGTAAACAGAGATGAAGTCCCTTCCTTCTTCAAATCATGGGATTTGTTCCAAATGAGTTCAGAAGCAAAGGAAAAAAAAGTCAGAATTTGGGTGTTGCTAACAGGGGTTAAACTAGACCGCAGGAACCAAGATCTCAAAACTAGATTTTACTGGACTTTGCACTAGCCCTCTGAACTGTGGTTTAATTTGCCAACTTGAACTGTAAATGCTAGCTAGTGTCCCTCCTGATTTAATCTGTGTAACAGATTAAAGAGCTTTATAAAGTAGGTTGAAATTATTTGACACAAATAAGTGCAAAAATATAGTATCTGTGTGCTCAAAATGTCTCATTTTGCTGCTTCTTCAGCTAAAAAAAAAAAAAAATCCTAATTTTGACAACTGTATATATCTTTGTGCAACTTAACTTCTGCTTTCTTTTTATCAGACCTGACCTGTCCAAACTTTTTGAGGCATAGATTATTCAGAGAATTACGCTACCCTTTCAGGATTCCATGTGTATGTAATTTGGTACAATCCCCACGGGAAAACATTCTTCATTTGCAAAGCCAAACAAAACTTGCAACATTATCAGATAGGGAGCAGGACAGGAAGCAGAGGGGCTCTTTGTTCTGCCAACATTTTCCTCTCACAAAGGAACAAACTACCAGCACCGATTGAATTTTCTTGAATGGAAACAAACTGTGCACCAGACCTGCTATATCTCAGAATTCTGGACCTATAACATAAGTACTGGTCTGGTTTTTCAGGGTTTCAGTCTGCTTCCAACATCTTGGTAACAGTGATAAGAGCTACACGCATTATGGTTCCTGTGGTCATAAATGGCACTTCAGTCAACAGTATCAGAAGTTTTAGAGTGAGGAGACAGGAGTTTTGTCACAACAAACTGCAGATATCACTGCTGAGCCCACAGATTTCACTGCACCTAGTGTACGTCTAAGATCTGGGACAGATCTATGCCCGTCAAACGAAAGGATGAAAGATAAGATGGGAGCAATATTTAAACAATAAGCATAGGTTAAAATGGGGGAGAAGTGTGTTGTTTTTCTTTTTAATATGTATTACAGGGAAGAATGGAATGTGGTAGAGAAGGGCACCAGAAAGCAGCAATGTCAGTCTCTTCTACTTAACATCACAGAAAGATATGAAGGCAGAAGACAAATGTCAAACTTGTTGGTAAAAAAGAAAAAATCAAAAATTAGTTTGGGGGTCATTTTGGGTTTTTGCTTCATTTCCATACAGGTGAAAACCATCCATCTACAGGATGACTCTTTGAATCTCCCTAAGGTAAATTTAATGCTTAAATGTATTAAATCATAAGAAGGAAAAATAGCTCTTTGCATCAGGCAATACTAAGATGCATACAGCAATTTAGCACAGGCCTGGTTTCAATCTGTGACAGAAGGTCTGCAAGAATCATGTCAAAGAGGCAGTGACCTCTCCAGCAGGAAGTTTATAGAAACCATTTGCAAACACTGCTGGAATATGCTGCTTAGCAAGCCAAAGGAGGCTAAATTAGCCCAAAGAGCTGTGAACCAAGCAGGACCCTTCCACTTTCCCAAAAAAAGTGGGAAAATGCCATGTTGTAAAGACACGGTCCCCTCTATGAGGCTCCAATTTGCCCATCTTTGAGATTTAGAGTACTTTGTTGGAGGTTGACATGGAAACATTCAAATTACAACATGGTTGAATTTTATGGCATTATTTCTGACTTTCATATTTGACAATCCTGACTTTAGTAGCTCTCTAGTCATTTTAAAAAACTCCCCTCCTCTCAAAACACATTAGAACCAAGTCTTAAACACTTACATCCCAAATATATCTTCAGTTTTCCAGGTATTCAGAAAAGAGATAATGCTATAAAGCGGTTCAGAATGATATTTAAATACATATTTTATCATCAAAACTAGCTCTCCCAGACTAGGACTGAATTTGCTTTATTATGCTTTAACTGTAGGAAGTATTTTAAATGCTTTCTTCAGTTTAGTACACAGAACAAGACAAGGGAAGCAGCCTTTTAGAAATAATTACTAGTAAAATACTATGAAATGCTGTATCATCACACAGAAGTAGTAAAAGCAAATTCTAACAAAGTTAAGACATTTCAGCTTGCTGATATGTCTGATAAAAAACAGAACTTCTGGGATAAAGCTCAATGTTCATAATGGATAATACTGTCATTCTGTTGCCACCAAATTGTGGTTATTCATGATGTGTCATTCAGTTTTCAATCTTTTATCAAGTCAGTAAGGTAACTCCTTGCTGTTGGAGGTTAGAATTTTTCCTTTTTTTTGTTTCTCTCAGGGAATTTTCTCCCATGTGTTGCCTACGAGATGGTAACTACGACACTTAAGAGACAAAAGATGTGGCTGGGAGGAGGGGGAAGAGTGCAGTTTGCTAACATCTCTTAACTGGGCAGCTTTCTCTTGGGAAGTGCAGAGACACCGTGACATTTTGGCTGGGGGGTGAGGGGGCTGGGCTCCATTCTCGCTTATGCTCTCGCTCTCAGGATCAGAGGGGAGACGGTCGTGGTCTTAGTGTGGGACTGTTGCTGCAGGGAGAATTCGCTGCCACCGCGGAGTTCTGTCCTGCACAGCTTCTCCTTACTGCGGGTGAGCCTTTGCTCTTAAGACTGGCCACTGAACTGGGACCTTTTCAATACCCAATCTCAGTGGAAAGGACCCTCACCATCTGCTCGGATGCCTCAGGGGAAAACCTGGGACCTCGATCCCCTCCCACCTCCAGAGGGAGCGTCTCTCGTCTGCTTGCAGGAGCCCGGCCACCACTGCCCAGCCCCGCTGTTTACTGCCACTGCTTCGGGCTTGTTTTCTTGCTACACTTTAATCTGTCTCTGGGACACCCTGTGGCTTCTGCTATGGCTTAGGAATTTTTGCTACACTTTCTTTGCCACCCTGGGTGTGCCCACCTCTGCCGTTCCAGCCTGCTGCTCTGAGGTTCCTGCTATAGCCCATTTTGCCATCTGGAGGGGCACTGGACCAGCTGCCGCCCGTAAGTTTGTAGAGGAAGCCCCTTTCTATCTCTTCTGCTGGCTGAGTGGCCACTACCCGTGCGGAGAGAGGCAGCTGAGCTCACGCCACAGCGCCCTCTGCAGCTTTGGGGGTATCATTGCACCTGCCCTGCCCACCGGGAGCCACCAGCGCCCCTGCCTGCTGTTGCCATAACTACACCAAAGGGGAAAGTGCCTGCGGCCGAGAGAACGCTGTTACTGGGTTTCTGGTTTTGTTTTTTGTTGTTGCTGCCATTGTGGTTGTTTGTTTGCCTTGTTATACATACCGATATATATACACATACACACACACACACACATATATACACACATATATATATATATATACACACACATACTTACATACACACACTAGTAAAGAACTGTTATTCCTTTTCCCACATCTTTGTCTGAAAGCCCTGTCAGTTCAAAGTTCTAATAATTTGGAGGGGAGAGGTTCACATATCCATTCCAGGGGAGGTTCCCGCCTTCCTTGGCAGACACTTGTCCCTTAAACCAGGACAATGTACCAGTTGGGTCTTACACAACACAACCAACTTTCCGAAACTACATACACTGATGGGTGCAGAAGTCATGAGCCTTAGAGAGCAGTCAGAAAAAAAAAAAGACTCACAGAAAAATTCTGAATTTAAGCTATGTGCTGATTGACTACTTCTCTGAAAATCAGAAAATAAGCCTCTTGTAAGAAATAATTGATTATTGAATTTGGTCTTGTTTTCATAGTGTTTTTAATATTCTTTAACAAATGCTAATAATTTCATTTCAGTTATTCAAAAATCATAAAACATGCCAGTCAGTATCTTGATGTTAGGCTATTACATACTTCTGGCACTCCATATACTACTCTTTTCAACACTCAACACCCAAATGGCTGACAGCTGAAATGAGAATTTCCTGGTTTAAACATAAGGCATACATATGAAATTATGCATCTCCAAAACAAGTTTAAAGAATCACAACAGTCTCCAGAATAATTTAAATATCATCATTTCTGGAAACTCTAGTTCTATGTAGCACCTACCCAAGTAAATCTGCGAGCTACCAATGTTATCAACAAACCAGATTTTTTCTTATACAACTGGTAGAACTCCATACTACAAGAACTATTTGGAGAACCAAAGCTACTGTGCAAAGAGAGATCAATTACATCATCTGGTCTAACAAAAAGTGAATCTGTCGACTAAACTGTTTTGCTTCTACCAATAGACCACCATTACTATAGTATTATTACTAATCATTATTGAATGTATATAGGTGATGAAACCCTTTAAAAGGTAATACCTTGCTTAAAAACTTAATTACCACTGTGTATTTTATCATCTTATTTCATTTTAAAAAACCAGAATTCTGCATTTACCCAGCATACCACACAACACAGTGATTTTCAAATGCACATGTACCATTTTTACTCAAAATGGGAGATGCTCAGCCAACTGACACTCGTATTTACTAGAATTTCCCAAAATGTCCTCAAAATTATCTCCAAGTCCTTCACAAAGCAGAGGTTCTTCTCTTCAATTCAGTTGTACGCCTTGGATGCACTGAACCAAACAAATGCTTGCATAAAGCCAAACATCAAGGTAACAACACAGATATTAGGTCTAGATTTTGGTCTCCAGAAGAGACTATAAAATATGCTGTCTTAGTAGATCGCAAGTACTAATCGAAAGTTTAAGTTAAAAGAAGGGAATATTACCCCACAAAAGTGCTTCTGGCAAAATAAAGCCCTCCAAGACTGCTATATTTAGACTGAATCTGTTAAGTGTCTTTGATTTACACAAATCTAGCAATGGGGAAACTAAGTCACATGAGACCATGGAACTACTGATCTCATCTTGTGTGAAAGGAACTTGCAGATCTTCTAAAGCAACAAAAATCTAGTAATGAAACTGAACTAGGGGAATCTACAGTAATCACTGAAAATTAATAATATGCTTATACTTTTTATAATCCAATGCCTAAAGTTTGCCTTTAAATCTCTGTTGCCGTACAAATTTTATATGTATGTATAGGTGTGTGTATACACACATACATGAGGGCTGATATACAGGTGTGCATGTATACCTTATTCACTTAGATACATTTTCTTCTTTTCTGGCAGAACTGTGTGGTTTGTATTTCTCCCACTTAACTTTATGTTTTCAACTTAAAACATGTCCTCCTGTGGGAAGAATGAGAAACTCAACCACTGGTGCAAATATTTCAACTATATTGGGATTTTTTTTTTTTTAATTAATGACAAGAACAATATCCCAGCTAGGCATCTTATTCTTAATTAGTTCATACAGCTTTTGTTGTCTCAGTTTTGAATACATATAGATCAACAGCAAGAAGGGAAGCCAGAAACATGCTTACCTTTTCTTCACATTTCCTGTGGCAGGCATACTTGCAAACTAAAACAAAAAAAAAAAAAAAAAAACCAACAAAATATATGAATAAAAGAGTAGGTGAATTGTCCCCTCCTTTTCTTTAGATCAGCTTTCTACAAGAGATCTGACCAAACTCAAGTCTTTACATATAAAAGTATTTACATACTTCAAAACAAAACTAAACTAAAAGAAGATATGCATTTAGTTTTCACCCATTCCTGAAAGATAAGTTAATTACAGCAGTGTTATCAGATTTGTGCATTCTTTCAGTTCATGATACTGTATGTCCGGTTAAACATCATGGGCTAAATATCTTGACACTTTAAAGCTTCACATATGCCAGAAGTGTTACCATTTAAATAGCACAGATTGTAATATCAAATTGTTCCCAGTGTAACCTCTGAATCATAGTCAAATCAGCAGTCCCAGAGACCTAGGAAAATCAGGTTGACTTCAAACTCACAGGCAACTAGTACTGGCTAGACTGTAATTTCTGGTTATGAAATTCAGGTTATACAGTGCTGCAAACATTACTTTCAAGAGGTAAGCACTTGATTTCTTCTAAATTCCTTCTTCCTAAGAGCAGGAAAGGATGAATTGTACCAGCAATTTTAGATTCCGGAAACAGCATTTAACTTAAAAAGCAGCCAGATGAGCAGTGATGTAATTATGATGCAAAGCACAATAGCTAGACATAAGCCGGTTTTCATTTGATTTTCCATATGCACTTACTCCTGTACTCTGAAATTTGCTTTAATTCCATGCAGTGTCTATCCTTTGGGTTACCATGAGCTAATCTGTATTTTAAATTCAGGAAGAATTTCCTTATTCAATCTCCAAGATCAGTAAGCTGCAGAATACCACAGAGGTTCCACTGGAAGATTAACTGGCGCATAACCTCAGACTGAAGTTGAAAGCCATGCTTATTTCTTGGTGCTGCCACAGCAGCCTGACCCAACAGGAAAGATACAACTACCAAGGTGTGAGGACAGCAAATATCTGTACTCATTTCAGATTCAAGTGCAACAACTGCTGAATGAAAAGCCCTCATGCTCCAGTCACTACTCAGGGGGAAAAAAAAGTAGGGCTTACTGACACATTTTCTATTCTATCTTGTACGTGCTATGTTCACGTATCTTCCCCACATGTAAGTTAGAAGCAAGTTCTTTGTTCATAGTGCTTTACAGGATCAAGTTTCTTTATTCTCAAAATTTATTAATGTTCACACAAATAAACTACTGGCATTGATAGAGATTTAAAAACTCTATCAATCTTAAAACAAAAGGAAGACTTCTTTTAACCCATGAGGAAAAACTTAATATTCTTGCATGACAGCATAGGGGATAAATTGCTAAATTCATTAAGTGATTTCACATACCAAAATTGTCTATTTAGTAGAATCTATATTTTAAATCAGTATGATTAGCTTTAACTTTGCAAAAGACTAACAGATGCTCTAAAAATACACATACTATCTGTTTATTCTATAAGCTACTTTGAGATTTCCTGCAAAAACAAAGATAACCAAAGATAAAAAAAAGTAAAGAATAAAATGGTAAATCTGTCAGAAAGCCCTGATATTACAGACAAGGTCTCATCTACTTTATAGATGCTTAAACCTAGATTTCTGTGAGGCAAGATGAAATACAGAACAGATTTCATTCCATGACAACTTCCATGATTTTGCTACTGGTTCATGTAAAACCAAATCACAAATATCACCAAAACACAAAACCTCTATTAAAGATGTTGATAAGTGTAAATGTAAGCATTGGGGTTTTTTGTTTGGTTGGTTTTGGTTTTTTTTAAACTTTCCATGTACAAGAAAATCAGCGCTTTCTGCACTTGTGTAACACAACAGTTCTTACAGTCTTTTCTGGAAACAAATCACTCAAGTCAAATGTGAACTTAACCTGGACAGCAACTTCAAGACTGAGTCTTTCGGGAGCAGCTCATTCAAATTCATACGCAACACAGAAACACAGCATAGAAACTCCATACATAATTAAAGGGAGAACACTTCACAAAGCTGTATTGCTATATTTATAAGACTCAAGGGAACAAAGACTAAATCCTCCTTAGGTAATTAGTTAAATACAGTCAAGCAAAGCTCTCTGACTGAAACAAACTGAGTATTTTTTCAGGTGTTTAGATTTATAACATTCTGAGCATAAAGATCTGATTCACAAAGACTGCTTCATTCCTCCTCAGCATCCAGAAATATTCTAATCATATCTAAATCCAGTACTTGCGTGGATTAGACTGAATTAAGTCATTACCTTCTCTTCTTCACTATCTAATAAAGCTGATTATGATAACAAAAATGGATAGAAATAAGCACTCCAAAATGAGATCACTGACTGTGCAGATGCTGGGAGCAAACAATGCATTCCTGTGCGCCCGGATGCAGAAAGGAGGTTCTCCATCTTCCCTCTCAAGTGAACTTCAAACTGCTCATTGCATACGTTGCTCCTAAAAGGCACACCAGCTACATCCCAACAACAGAAATGGATTCCCAGGCATAACTGATCCAAACTCTAATTCCCTTTTCTTGACAGGTCTGAATTTCACTAGTTTCTGCCTAGAACAACAAAACTTTGAATGACTGGGCCCATTTTGACGGACTGTTCTTTGCATTTACCAGATGCTCAAGTGTTCAAAACATATTATGTAATTTATGTATGTCCTACTGAGGTACAGAAAGCATCACAATTTTTTATTTGCTGGTAAGGTAATATTTTTAGGAATAGAAGGTTCTATATATGTGTGTGTATACATTTACAGATATATACACGTGTGAACATAGGCACACAAATATATAAACACATACATACACATACTCCAAAAAGCACTGAAAGCTTGTTTTTAGTGAACATACACTCAGTGGCTAAAACCAACTTTAAAAAAAAAAAAAAAAAAAAAACACAACAAAACACCAAAACAAAACAAACCAAACCCACACATGGTGGGGGCAGGGCAGGAGAAGTAGCAGCAGCACTTGAAAGAGAAGAAGATATTAAGAAAGTTCTATGAATTGGCTATAAGGAAGCATACAGGCACATCAAGAAAGAGTGAATGGAATAAGGGCCATGCTGCAGCGATCAAGTTTCTGAGCATAGACAAGGATTGGAGAGAAGCATCATTGCCTTTCCAAGCACATCCTTTCACAATGCAATTCATATGGATTTCTCCATTACAGCTGCTAGCATTACAAACAGTGAGAGATCCCTCCCTTCGCCAACACTAGCAAATTAAACATTTACCCATAGAAAGAAATTGATTTGCTTGATATTTCATTATTTAGAATTTATTGTGCCACAGCTATGATGAATTCTAAATACAATGAATTCTGCTGCATCAAAGAACTGTGCTGCCTGGATCATTGCACCCCTTCAGACCAAGGCTGGTTTTAGCTCAGCCCAGGCATTTACTTTCAAAGAGAGAGATTACTTCAACAATTAAGATTCCTAGAGAGACTGAATCATGTTTCAATATGCCAGCTTTTTTCCTACGAAAAGCCTTGAATAGCAGAGATGCACTTCCAGAAAATTTCTAAGGCCAAAAGAGCAGTATTATACCATAATTGTGCAACCCACATCTTTTCAGTGCAACAAGCATACAATACAAAATCCTACCAATAACTGAACAACTGTGGTGTGCTGATAGTATGCTAAGGAAAATACATGCAACTTACATTTAAAAGATCTCAACAAGCAGCTTCTATTGAATGCTGGCAATCTTCAGGCAAAGCTTACAAGTGAAATGGCACTCAGCTCTTCACAAGACTACAGCCTAACTGTATTCAAATTCTAAAATGTGCCTGAAAAAGTCCAGAGGATTTAATGTCACACTCTGCAAGGCTACTTCAGTTCTTCAGCAAAACAGCTGAATGTCTGCATCCCACACACAAGCTCTCATCAAATACTAGACTTTCCAAATTAATGTTCAAGGATTCTGGCATCAGCTCCAAGAACAACTGTCCCAAGCTGGCTAGTAGTAAAATGGAGACGAAGCCATATTTAGTCAATTTACTGCACTTCAAAACAGTTCCTAAACAATAGGGAGAAAAAGGGACTACGGGTAAGTAAGACATTTCTTTGTATCAAAATGAAGACGTGTTAACTCCTGCAAGTTACCAATATTGCTGCCAGGATAAAGAGAGAAGGATAAGCATAGTGAATCATATTTTTCAGACTTAAGCTCCAAAGGTTTTGTAAAATTAAATTCTGCTTCTTACATTCTTGTGTGTAAGAGGCTCTCTGAAAATAATAAACTACTGCTGTAAACTAACTGCAGAATGATTTACGGTTTACGCGGACAAAGAGCTTAACCTTTTCTCTGTCTGGTAAGGGCTCTGCATCTTGACACGAGCATTTAAAATGGACATATGTTATGGCAATATGCTTCATATATTCCATCACACTGCACACATAGTGAATATGGCTGGTTTATAAAGACAACCTTGCACTTAACCACAGCTTTTATCAAGTGATTCTCTGTGACAGGTTTTTGTGTGTTTGTTTTTAAACAACACTGTGTATGGCAAGGGTAGAAAGAAGATAATTCAGGAATACTCTTGGGCTAGAAACTTGCATATAAACAGAGAATCTAAGAGATGTAACCCAGTTTAGTGCCTTTCTAATCCCTAAGAAAAATTACTTGTTTCAAAAACATACACTGTACAGACCTGGATATTAATTTTTAACTTCCTGGTGACAAAATAAACTGGGATACCAAATCACAGGCCAAGATGTTTGAAAGATGCTTTCTTTCCCTCATCATCTCCAGCTCAGCAAAACAGACACGTTATTAAAAATATGTTTTGACAGTAATAGAAGAGTCCTTGAAAATTCAAAACAGAATGTAATCTAAACCAAGCATATAAAAAGATTTGTGTAATCAGGATATAGTTCCCAATTCCAGACTTCTCTTTTAATACCAGAAAAGATGGGTGTCAGAGTGTCGCAGAAGTGGTAGAGCCCAGCTATTTTAATATCTAGGCTAGTGATACTGCTACTAACCAACATCTCACACCTGCAGGAAACGTCCTGCACAAAATATCAGGCCTGTCATAGGCTCGTATGAAAATATGTTTTCTTTTTGTTAAAGTATCTTGAATTGGTTTCTGAAAATGCAAAGTAAGGCCACCACAACAGGATCGGCTCGGGGCAGAGGAGGAGAGGAGGCTATCTATCACCAAAATCTCCTAAATGGCTGCTGGCTACAGTAAACCAGTTTGGTTGAAATGGCTTTGTGGATGAAATGTTGCTACAAGTGCAGCTTGCTGGCTATTTTTATACTGTTTAATAACATTGTGATCAGATTATTAGAAAAAAACTCACACCACCACACTTTTCCGCTGACCTGTTCCTTCCAACTTTGCAACAATTCAACTCAAGAAAAAAGTTAAAAGGAAAGCAGCATTAAAATAAGACACACAGAAATTAACTGCAGCATTAAAATAAGTCGGCATGCAATTTCGTGTGAGGCAGTTCTGTGCATTTCTTGCCCCACTACACTTTGTGTAGGGGGTGGGAGAAGTGTAGCCTAGCTGGAAATATTGGTCTTTAGATGCAAAAGTAAACATTTCTATTTTCAAGAAGTTACCAAAGTCACATGCCAAAGATGTCACAAATCTAACAGTCACAAGACAGCAACAACATCTGCTGGTGCATTTCCTGTGCCTCAAATACTATCCTTGATTTTCTTCTGTTCTTTTTCTCATATTCAGCCAACCATTGTCTCTTCATCTGAATATTGCTCCCACTACTTCATGACAGCAACACTGTTTTTGAAGATGAAGGCTAACAGATAGTTACGGGAAATTTGTGCAGAGCTTCGGCATTTTGTTAATGGAGGTGGCTATACAGTGTTGTGAATGAGCCTTCCCACAGATGAAATATTCCACTTGCAATTGCCAACAACAGCACTGGAAAATCTTTATTAAGAGAAAAATATTTTGGCACTACAGCTGCAATAGCATGTCCTTTCTTCTCCTTTACTCCCACCTTCTTCCTGTCTTGTAGGAAAATCTTGACCACAAAAGGTTTACAAAGGCAGAACACTAGCAACAATGAAAATGTTTCCACGTTTTTAAAAATACTCATACAGTAAATTTCTCCCATCTTTTTAAGCTACATTTGCCAGCCAATTAGGAAATTGTTAAACCTTACTCTAGTTTAGAAACAAAGGTTATTTTTAGACCTCCTCCCTCCAGTTAAAAAGATAACACCATGTTGCAACATTTCATCCACAAAACTATTTCAACCAGACTGCAGCTTACTGTAAACAGCAACCCACATGAAACCCAAAAAATGGCTGGACTGTCTCCAGGTTTTTCTTCTATCTTCAGCTGCAGACAGTGCAAGAACTGTAAGATCTCAAGAGCTTGCATGTCTGTGATGGATCTTGAAAACATACCCTGCATAAATTATGCTAAGAGCAAGGATCAAAGAAAAATAAGAAGTGATCAGCTTAAAATGGGTGATCTCCAAAATAAATAAGGCAGATGTTGCTAGATATTGTGGGCAAGACCTTATGGGCCTGGAAGTTCTGATTCACAGCTGTTCTTAACCTCCTATATAATATAAGTGACAAAGACCATCACCAGATGAGAACATAATATAGGCTATGAAAAGGAAATCATCAATATTATCTCAATATGATATGAATATCATCAATATGATAAGAATAAGTACTTAGTTGTAGGCATGCTTTCCAAGTGCATTTTTTTAAATCTCATTAATGACAATACATGGAAATGCAGGACAAAATCAGTTAACAACTCTTCCTCTTACCTATTTATAGGATTCAGATCCTGAATGTATCTAGGAGTTATGCTTGTAGCCTGCCTAAGTGTCTTGAAGCTTTCTTCATGTACCAAAACTCTTCAGAATTACAACAATTTTCTTCACCCATCTTTTCTTCAAATAATTTTTATTTTCCTATACATTATTTCTATCTCCCATGGTAGTTGTTCCCCCTGTCCCACCCCTTATTTCAAAACCAATTAGAAGGGTGAAGTTGTTTTTGAAATGCATCAGTATTTACTTTGAGGTTCCTCTCATCACATAGCATATCAAGTTCATCACATTCAAATTATATACTTTAAAAATATTAGCATTTCATTTCAGATTTTCCCATTAAAGCAGATAATTCTAATTTCCACTTACCCTTAGGAATTTTACATTTCCTTCAAGTGGGCTAACCTTATAAAATTGCAGGAATATCAGACGAAATAGTAGTCATTGACTTTGCTGGCAAAAACTGTGGGGTGGGGGATCAAATTTACTTTTTATTTAATTATTTATTAGCCATAATAAAGAGAAGTTTCAGCTTTTTAGAAGCCTTAGGGGTTTAAATGTTAACTTTAAAATAAATTACATAATCACAGATCAAATTCTGGTGTGATTAAGTTGGTGCTTCTGAGGTAAACAGATAGGGAACTCAGGTTCTACAGACAACTTTCTGAAACATCATGTAACAGCTGTGAACATTAAACATTCCATAGAGGTCTTCGTCTTGTGTATTTTAAGTTAGTAGGAACTTACCTTAGAGATTTCTGCTAAAATTCCTCCCCTCTGCCCGAGTTCTCACTAAGGTAACAACATGCCACCAAAGGATGACAATTTTACTGTCTCTCTCAGCTCCAAAGCGGGTGTGTTCAGCCAGAATGCTTATGTACCACTTGTGTAATGCCTACTGATTACAGTGGCTTCTTTTGTATCCCTATATGCTCCAGTAAGTCTTTAATCATCCTTCCTTTTCATGTCTTTGCTGTTGTTAAGCATATAACTTCCATGATGCACATAGTTTCTGTGTCTCACTATCTAAGCTCTGCACTGAAATATTAATGTATATCTTGTAGAGTTGTGTTAGAGTACATTTTACTAATCCAGTGGGAACTTGCTATTTATTGTGTGCATCCTTTGTCTAGAGAAGAGGGGCTGACAATCCCAAGCTTCCACTGCCACAGATGGGCTGCAGTCCACATTTCTTTTTTCACTCTCCTCCTTTCCAGGACAGTACACTCTGTGTCACCCATGTCCAGGTCAACATCCACCATTTCTGAGGGGTGACTAAAAAGACTTCTCTCCTGTGACTACATCAATTAACGCAGTCTCACTTGGACATTCTCACAAGCAAGACTGACAGTCAAATGAAATTTGCAGCAAGAGCCTGGGTCCCTATCTAACTCAGCTTTGCTTGGGCAATTTGTAATCTCTCTTCCTTAAAGTTCACCAAAGCTATAAGTTATTAATCTGCTCTAGGGACAACAACAGATCATGCCATTTGGTCCTATAACCTGCATATCCTGCTTTAAATTTGGAGGTAATTAGCAGTTAATTACTTAAGAAAATAGTTTTCTGGTTTGTTTTCTGCTGTTTCTTGGTGAGTCTGAACCACACATACAAGAGATTCAAAGGCATCTTAAAACAGTCCCAGAGAGGACAATATGGTCTGCCAGGTCAGTCCTCCAAGTGTACAAACACCACAAAGAGAGGAAATAGTGATATGATGAAAATCCCCTTTAATTTGATGACAATCTTTTCATCCTCTCAAAGACTTCCCACATTATAACATCAAGATGAGTAGATGGGTATGCCTGTTGCCATAATTAATGATCCTATGGTTAATCAACCAACGCCCATTGCCATAATTAACTAGAAGATGGTTTAGTTATGTTAAACTTACAGTATATATATATATTAGATAGATATATAAATATTAGATAGATAGATAGATAGATCTCATAATACACCCATGTAAGCAATTTACAGGATCTTATTTCACAAAGATCACTCAATGGAAATCAGACTGACACAAACGCTCCTACCTCACTACACACTTTGCCATTTAGAGCCAACTGTAATGCCACTAGCCCAAGCAGGATATAAATTCTAGCTTTCTAGTTGGTCAATTCAAATTAATTTCAAGCTTTCTAGTTTGTCTGCCAGGACTGTAACAAGAGACACATTATGAAATTTTTTTGCACATTATGAAAATGCTCGTAAGTTATTACTGGTCTTGGCACTGACTGAAAAACAGAGTATATAAAACCACCTGCAATATAATCATATAAAATTAAATATGCATATATTTACACACACAGTATGCCCAAACAATTTGTCATCTCCATATGAGTCTTAATATAAAAATGTATTTTGACTTGCCATAAGCAATGAATTTGATTAAATACAGAGGGCTTTTTCAGTTGAGTAACTCCAACTAACCTGAAAGTGAGATATTAAGTGGATCACTAGCCAACCACAAGCATAGTCATAAACAAGCAGGTGAATTTCAAAGGAAAATATCAAACCTCTTAAAGAAGAAATATAGCTCCAACTGTCTTTAAATCTTGATCTATGGTCTGTAAGCATGTGAAAGCACTTGATTAATCACAGATATTGCAACTGGATGAGAATATAGTTTCTATCATTAACCTGCTCAATTAAACAGCTTCATTAACCTGCTCAGTTAAACAGTCCAGGACTTATTTACTGTAAGCCAATTAACAACTGAATGAAACATATGTTAACACAATTTACATTTACAGATGTATAATAACTTACAAATAAGTCAAGAAGATTAATTGTATTCTTTATTACACTCAGCTTGCACATAATACCATGATAAGCATATCTCTGCTCACAATACAGTTAACAGCACATGCCAATATAATTTGGCACCTCTGGCTAACATTTATACATGGTTTAAAGTAAGAAAGTTTCAAAGGAAGAAAGCAAAACTCAAATGTAGTCAAAGCATCAAGGAAAAAGGTTTTCAGAAAAAAACAAACAAACAAACAAACAAAAACCCACAGAGGAACTCAAATTCTACAAGAACTCCTATTTGGATCACTCCAACATATATATTTCCAAAACAAACACATTCATAACTACATTAGATTAACAAAAAGATACTCAGTTCATTCAAACAACCATTAATTGCTTGAAGTTCAAAAATTAGTTTATGGAATGCTTTGTATTGCATGTAGAGCCTCACTAGCAGCTAAAGCTAAACAAGGTAACTTAATTGTCAACTGGAGATGAGGGGAGTTTCATCAAAAGACATCTGTACAGTGTTTCAATTTTTCACACATATTTCACCCATCACATCAATGTTCTAAGACCTATGAAATAATACTTTATTATTTAAAATCACTCAAATCTCCCAAATTTGGTCTCCAGTTTTTTTAATTGCCAGAAAGTCTAGAGATTCAGAACTCTCTGTTCCACACTAAAAATTATTTAATCACAACATAACAAAGATAAATAATATTTTTTAAAGGAAAGGAAAATAAAAGAAATTTTTAACATCTATGTTATAGATACAAAATATAAAATAAAAATAATAAAATAGAAATTCACATATAAAGACAGAAATTATATCCTTATGACAGCTTGTTTACAAATAAGGTAAAATACTGAGCATTGAACATTTAGGGTAAGTAGCTCAAAAAAAACAAAATCTAAAGGCTTCTGTAACTCTAGTGGCCTTTTGCTAACCATGTAAATGCACAAGATTATGATGTATTATTTGCTTAGCTGTGAATTATAAATTATAATGTAAATTAAAATATAAATTATACTGTACTTCAGGGAAAATCAAACCACAGCATTCAAGTTTGAGGTAGTGCTGAAGAGACATGGAAAGTCATGCAATCCTCGGCTTACTGCAAGATCTGCAGGTACTGTTGAAATCAATCAACAGCTGTTCGTCCTTACTTCATAATGAGAATCTGTATCAAAGACAAACACGCTTACCACGCAGAAAAAGAGCCAGGAGCTTCCCCTTCTTCAGCTCTCTCTTTCCCTTTTTGCCACTGCTTTTGTAGAAAAACTGTAACTGAATATGCTTTACTAGGATGGACCGAAGTATGAAAGGATAAAGGGACACCATTCAAGGGTACCTTTCATTCAAATGTTCACTGTTCACAGTAAGTTTTTACGCACCACAATTGCAAGACAGGGCTAAAAAACACACCTCCAAAATGACTACCACATACCACTAAAAACCTACACAACACCCACTTACAGCTTTTTTTGGGTTTTTTTACAACAAGTAGATGATTCATTGCTACAAAACATCAAATACTACATACTGACTAATCTGGAGCTTTCCCCTTACCTCATTTCACTTACATGTAACTTTCCTTTAACTAGTAAGATTTAGTCTGAAAGGAACCTCCAGTCTGTACAAAGAGCTGTCATTTTTTGAGAAGAAACTGTTAAAAGGGAAGTTTTTGTCATTAATAGACAAAGAAACTATTTCTTAACTATAAGCTTTTCTTCTTCCTCCCCTCCCTGCAATGCCAACTTGCAACATCAGGGAGAAGCAGCAGAGCAGCACCAGGATTTGGCTCTGAAACAGCTAGGTTTTTTTTTTTCTTCACATTAATAAGAGTTTCAGAGTGTTAGGATACATTCCAAGTAACTGCAGTGCTGGCAAGGAAAGAGACAACGTTTAGTTCTTGCTTTTCCAAAACCGTGCTTTATGAAGTCCATGCTCTAAGTTAAAATATAAATGGGGCTTTATTAAAATGAAACTACTTGGAATCATCCCTTCACTGTGTAACTTCTGCTTGCTCCCATCTCTCAGGTAAGTATCAAACAACCATCAATCAAAATGTAACAGTAGCAAAGAAGAATAGTGGGTCTGCCTGATGCTCACATCAAAAAAAGAGGCTAGCTAATAAAGTCAAGGGGGTCCTTCTGAAAATTGACCCAGAAACCTAGAGAATATTATTCCAGGCTGACTTAGATATAGACACAGATGTATTATAGACATGAATGTATTTGAATGGGGAGTGTGTTGGAGGGAAGCAGCATTTAAAAGACACATAGATGTGGCCCTTTAGGATGTGGTTTACTGGTATACTTGGAAATGACTGGTTAGGACTTGGACTCAATGATCTCAGACATCTTTACCAGCCTAAATGATACTATGAATCAAAGTTCTGGTTCTCTCCTGGTACAGTACTTTTTACACTGAAGCTGATCAACAAGGTCTTTAGGCAGTTTCTTCACTAAACAGTCTTCCTTCCAAAAATACTATTTCTGCTAAATTGAAAACAACTAAATCCTAAGAACTTTGGAACCAACCCCCAGAAGGACAGACAGAAGAAATTTTTAAAGAAATGCATACATAATTACCACTTCTACGATGACAGCTATAATGCTGAATATATAGCTGTTCATCTGCAGTCTACACCATAGCTCAGAAAATGGCCACATTCCTTCCACATCCTCTCACACCTCCCTCTCAAACCCTCAGAGGAATCCTAAGGTGTCTGAAGAATATGGAAGGGGGGAGATGGGAGAAGGAGATCCAACTAGAACCTGAAGTTGGTGCAAACACTTCTAAGTCAAAACAGCAACTACTTTTTAGATGAACAGACAATAATGTTCTCATCCTGGGAACCGTGCATATAGCAAATAAAGAAACTGATTAAGACAGAATAACAGGAGTCAAACATTAACCAGGCAGAACAAGGGGCTCAAAAGCCCTATCCCTGGACAACTTGCAGAAAAGACCTATTGAGCTTTCCGAATATTTAATTTTATCACAGGTATCCCATGGAGAACAGGGAAGGATGTGCAATTCTACGCAGCAATGGAGAAGAGTGAGGGAAAACAGCAGTAAAGTGCAGGCAGGAACACCGCAGGCAGAAAGTCTCTAGTCTGTGTTATCCAGGAGATTCTTTCTCTGAGTGATTAGACTGAAGGACTAAGGATTAGATAGAGCATAATGCAAATGGAAAAATTAAAGTAAATAGACAACTGCTCTTGGGATTTTTGTTTGCAAATTAACATAGATAAATCCTTCATGCCTCAGGGAGCAAAGGTCACACACTTCCTCCTTTGTAGACTGAATTCTGGAGGCATGTGTCATCCACCATGCACATAATCACTCATATGCCCCTCACAGATCCTCTGCAGGCACTGCCTTATTCTGTCTGAAAAGCACAGTAGTAAAAGCACATGATTATACAAGTCCAATTACCTACTACAGCACCCCATTCTCTGACAGTAGCAGAGAACATTATTGTCCAAAGGAAGGAAATAAACCCAAGGTAACTTAGTCCAAGGGGAATTACCAGAAACATGGATTCCTAGAAACTTTAACATTAATATAAAACTAATTTTCTTAACCAAGCAAGAAAGTAAACACCACATCATGTATTACTTACGTCTGCAGGAAATTCCTTGGCTATCAATTACTTGTTTGCAGATTCCACAGATACTGGATTTCTTAAAAGACTTATTTTTGAAGGTGTGAGACCTTGATGCTGTTTCTTGAGGCTGGAAGCAAGGAGAATAACATCAGACCTTCAGTCAGCTTTTCAGTCATAATTTTAAGAGAAATATAAATAATTTTAAAATAAAAACAGTGGTGTTGTATATAGTAGTGTATATATATAACATAATTTAACAGTATACTTTTGTATAGGGTACAATTTAACAAACATGTTATATTTAGCAGTGTAACAGTAGTAACATGAAAGTGCTCTCACTCACTCTCTCTTCCTTGCTCTTGTTCTGTAACATAAGCTTTCCACTCTCAAGTGTGGGAGATAACAGAATGTAAGGAACCTCTTGCACATCAGAACATGGCCACTGCAATTCACTTTTTATCATAATTTCACAATTCAGTCTATAACTTATCTTTTAAGAGGAAATACAGAAGAATGTCTATTATATGACCCACCAATCTTCTGACCTAAGGTCTATCTACATAAAAACTAGCATTGGTGCAGTTTAAACTAGTTAAAATATCATAAGTACTGCTCTATTAGAGTAGCCAATTTAACTAAAGCTAACTTAAAAATCTCTTTGTTTCTTTCCTGCGTAAGAAACATACACTAGTTTAAAGTAGCATTATTTCCACAGTAACCGAAATATCATATTGAAATATAATGCAATTATGAAATTTCTAACTGGGGACAGAATTCAAAAAGTCAGTACTGTATTTGCAATGGGTATTTTATGGCTTCTATAACTTAGGAAACATTTAGGTAGAAAAACCTTAAAGAGTAGGAGGCTACCAAAAGCCTTTGACAGCCATTATCTTTTTCTAGAAGGCGCGTAACAACATTCATGTTCGTGGGCAGACTTTTTGAAAATATGAGTTACCTATTCAGAAACAAAAATATATTTCACCAGACCATGAAAACCACCAAACACTCTTCACATTTCCTCATTTTCATTTCACATTTGAACCTTACTGTCCTTAAAGTACTGCAAACAAGCCTGCTAACTAACACTTGTGTTGAGCTTTAGCAGCACAAGTGTCTAGAAGCAGAAAGCTGTCCCATGGCTGAACCACTGCAGCACCAGACTTCCACCCATATGTCAGCTGAGAAAGTTTCCCAGCACAGTGCAATGCACAAGGTAACATGGTAAAGAGGTACCACAAGATTTCTTTGTGGCTTTAAGCAACTCAACATGGCTCTAGGCAAAAAGTTTACTGACTCCAAAAATAACTACAACACAACTACATGACAGGCACAAGAACAGTCATAAAAATCAATCACATTTTTCAAGGACAGCCTCCACATGGGCCTATCCAAAACTCCACAGAAGCCCTGAGGAACACAAATTGCAACAACTGACCACACTGAGAAGTCTGGGGGCTCAGAGGCCATCCCCAGTGGGGGTTCACAGTCAGTTTGATCTTAAGAATAGCTTCAGGAAATATTGTTGGTCTTACCCACAGTGTAAAGCCAAGATAATTCACTGACTTCCATAAACAATAAATTAGAGACGACAGGAATAAACCTTAATCTGGACTTTCAGGAAAATCTTTCCAATAGTAAAGTGTATTAATCAGCAGAAAATAGTGAGAGAAATAATCTACTAGTCCACATCCTTAGAAGTCTGAAACAGGGGATGAAATATTTGAGAAATAAAATTGAATTGTATACAGTGCTTCACAGTGTATTGGGTTTGCATGGCCAAGTTTTGGTGGGCAGGGTAGCTACAGCAGTGGCTTCTATGAGAAACTGATAGAAGTTTCCTCCATGTCCAGCACAGCCAATGCCAGCCAACTCCAAGACGGCCACTGCTGGCCAAGGTTGGGCCAGTCAGAAATGGTAGTAATGCCTCTATGATAACATTTTTAAGAGGAAAAAAGTTATTGCACAGATAGAATTTTGGCCAGAGAAGAGTGGGATGAGAATACGTGAGAGGAACAACTCTGCAGACACCAAGGCCAATGGAGACAGAGGGGGAGTAGGTGCTCCAGGCACTGTAGCTGAGATTCCTCTGCAGACCGTGGTGAAGACCATGGAGAAGCAGCTGTCCCTCTGCAGCCCATGGAGGACCACAGGGATGCAGAAATCCACCTGCAGCTCATGGAGGAGACCCACGCTGGAGCAGGTGGATGCATGAGAGGAAGCTGTGAACCTGTGGGAGGCCCGTGCTGGAGCAGGCTCCTGGCAGGGACCTGCAGACCCATGCAGAGGAGCCCACACAGGAGCAGGTTTCCTAGTAGAACTTGAGACCCCATAGAGGACCCACACTGGAGCAGGCTGTTCTCAAAGGACCCATGGAACAGTGACCCACATTGCAGCAGTTTATGGAGAACTGTAGCCTGTGGGATGGATCCAAATCAGAGCAGTTTGTGGAGCACTATCTTCCATGGAAGGGACCTCATGCTTCAGGCAGGGGAAGGACTCCTCTCCCTGAGCAGCAGCAGAAACAACTTGTCATCAATTGATGTTAACCCCCATTCCACATCTCCCTGCACTGCCGGGGGGGAGAAGGTAGAGCTAGGAAAAACGTAGGGGTGCGGAAAGGTATTTTTAAAGTCTAACTTTATTTTTCATTAGCCTGCTCTCATTTTGTTAGCAATAAATTCAATTAATATCTCTAATTCGGGTCTATTTTGCTCATGATGGCATTTGGTGAGTCATCTCACTCTGTCCTTATCTCAAGTCATGAGCCCTTCCCTGTCCAGTTGCAGAGAAAAGTGATAGAGAAGCTTTGGTGGGTGCCTGTCATCCAGTCAGAGTCAACCCACTACAGTCTTTTTGGTGCCAAAACCCAAGAAGGGTCTGCTGTGGTTTAAACTCAGACGGAAATTAAGTACCACACAGCTGCTCGGTCAGCTCCCCTCTTTCTTCCCCCCTCCACTCCAAATGGAATGGGGAGAAGAATTGATGTGAAAGTTGTATGTTGAGATAAGAACAATTTAATAATAATTATTATTGTATTTGACTTTATTTTCAATGGTAAATAATAATGATAAAAAAAGGAAACAGCAAGTGATGCACAGAGCAATTTCTCACTACACGCTGACTGATGCCAGACCACCCTTCCCGAATGCAGATCGGCCACCCTTGCAAGAATTCGTCCCAGTTTATATATATAGGGCATGATATTTTATGGTGAGGAATATCCCTTTGGTCAGTTCAGGTCACCTGTCCCAGCTATGCTCCCTCCCAGTTTGTTTTGCTCACTTCCTCACCGGCAAAGCACGAGACAAGGGGGAGAAAAAAGTCCTTGACTTAGTATTAACACAACGTGGCAAAACACAAAACATCAGTGTGTTATCAACACCATTTCATACCAAATCCAAAACACAGCACTGTAACAGCTACTGAGAAGAAACTAACTCTATCCCAGCTAAAACCAGGGTAATTAGACACTTTGATCATTCCTTGTAGAAATCAAAGGCACACATTCCCCTATATGACATTTGCAGCATGTTACTTCAGGTCAAATTGGAAGATGTTGTCAAAAGTATGATTCGTATCAAAAATAAACAATAAAGAAAAAGAACAACTGAACTCCAGAATAACCTAGGAACACAGCTGATGGCAAACAGATCAAAGTTGTAAGTTTTGAAAAATCTCTGTCATTATTGGGTTTTTTGCCTTTGAAACTACGGGAGATGCTTTTAAAGAGACAAAGGTCTAGGATGAAGAAAAAGTATCATTAGATGCAGGTAACTTCTCTAATCCAGCACAAGGACATTCTGTGCCATACTGGGTTTGGGCATTGTTCCCAAAGAGCTGGGAGTCCCTCATTTCCACAGCTTCTTCCANAAAAAAAAAAAAAAAAAAGGAATAAAAAACCACACACAACAAAACAAAACCAAACCACCACAGCACTCTCCACTGGTTGCTGCAGTTTCTCTTTGTGAACTTATAAACAAAAAACCACAACTTTCATTTTAGATTTATCCTCCCTTCTTCCCTACAGAGTTCTACTTTTGGGACATATTTGTGACTGAAAATGAGTTTAGCAGAGCTTGCACTTTTGAAGAAATTAATGGATAAACTTCACTGTAAATTTATTCTGTAGGTAGGCCTGCTTCTCCTTATTTCCTACCTAACAAACACTTCTTTGCAAACCTTGGCACTTGCACTATTACAAAGACAATTGTCATAAGAATTCACAGTTTATATACTGTTGTTTAGTGTAAGTAGGTCTTGACATTAGTTGATCAACTAGTCAAACTGTCCATTTAATTTATAACATAAACATCAAATGCAATTTTTCTCTGTGGCATTTAGGAAATATTCTGCATTGCAGCCTTGGCATCTGCATTTAAAAAGGTGCATGTTCTGTTCCCTGTTGTTCATTGTAAGTACATTCCACTATGGGCTCTCCAAGCAATTCAGTTAAACAGTTCATTTAGGAAATTCAGTACCCATAACTTAGAGTCTCCTCATACAAGAACTCAGCATAACCTGAATATATACTGTGAAATTGACAGAAGCCTAGACAAAGGTTTCTTTGTTGTTACCTGGTACAGCTTTAGTGAAGAAGCACAAAGAAAGACACCAAGGAAAAAGAAAGAAAAATATATAAAAAGAAAGGCGGAGGGAGAAGGCAAAGCAAACACAACGGACAGCAAGCAATGCTACTTTCATGAGGTTCAAGACTGGAATCTAAAGTGCATGTAATTGTTAGGAGCAAAAACTGGAAGAAAACAGTGCAGAACCACAGGCTACAGACGCAGGTTTTGCCAAAAGAAAAGGCTTGTAATTATATGTGGTCTCAAGTGATAGCATTATGAAAATTACTCTGGAAATATTTTGCCATGCTGTGCTCTCTGTGGCATGCAGAAATCTAATGAAGCTGGAACTCTATCCCAGACTTACATCAATGTAACTCTGCAGACTGTATAAAAACTTACAGATGCATCCTCAGTTATGATGAATTTCAAATACTACTCATCACAGAGCATTTTCATTAGGTAGCAACAGGTAGACATCATCAGATGCAAAATTCACAGCAACTCTGTCCAAGATAGTTTGCACAAAAAACTCTCCAGACTGAAATTAAGCCAATACAGATTAAAAGTCAAGATCCACAACTTTGTTTTTGGCAATATCAATACAGCAATTCCTTCTTGACAGAGACTTAGCACTGGTTCATAACACCTATGGAACAGGTATTCCAAATATTATTTCCAAATACCGTATCACATCATAACAATCAATGATTTAATGAATAACAGACCTAAGCAACATTAGACTATTTCAACTTCATGTTTCCAACATGTAAACTGCAATTGTGATAACGGTTCATTCTTTAAAGAGACAGTCAGAGGGTTTAGATCTTTTATTGAATAATCAAGGTAATATTTTAAAATTAAATCTTTTCAAATAATCTTCAAGAAAACTATATAACTATATTCACATAAATATATGCTCCATTAAAACAAACAAACAAAAAGGCACTTAGCTGAACAGAATTGGTTCCCTACAAAGTCATCCAGGCAGTGACTAAGTTATATTTTTGAGAAAATACAAATCTCAACAAAAATTATTAGACTTCTGAAATTAAATCATTTCTTTCAGGTGTTACTCTGTATTGCTGGGGAAGCCAAAATATGTTTGTACATTATTTCTCCATCTCCAAAACTTGTAAAAATCCATGTCACATTCCAGCTAAAAGAAAATTATAAACATACATACAAAGCCCTATTAACTTTCTCTATGGCAGACCCTACTCCTGATGAATTTTACATGGCCTCTTGGCATAACAGCAGAATCACATAAAGTAAAAATATGTTTTGTTCACTTCCCACCTGTGGTCATACAAACATGATTCCTTTTCCTTATCCTCTAACTTACCGACCTCTACTGCAATTTCCTAGGCCTTTCTTTGTGCATTCTTCTACTCTCCAAGGTAGCTTTAAATCCACTAGATGATATCATCCTTACAACTATTATTTTAAATACATGGAGGGAGGAGTCAGCAATGTATTAGCAGAATAGGTATTTCACCACCTTTTATAGGCTAGAGAAACGCCCACAGGTGATGTCCAAAAGAAAGGTTCAAATAAGAGGTGACTGAAAGAAGTCTTCATGAAAAGGCTCAGCCCCAGTTCAAAAAAGGAAACCTTTGCAAAATTAAGCCATATAAATAAATCACATGACTAATGAAAAAACAGCACACCAAACAGAGAAATGCCACCTCTCAGCCCTTTCTGTTAAGTTTGCTCATTGTTTCTTCTGTTACTTCTCCACTTCCTCTCTTCCCTCTCGAAGTGCACAGCAGAAGTCGCATGATTTCTGCTCAGTTACTTAAAGATCCCAGGGAAAAATCAAAGAATAAAATACCATCAGGTTACCCACACATTCCCATAACTAGCATTCCTCAAGCAAATACTGATGAGATAGAGCTGGCCAGAATACAAGAGTTGGTATTATACTGATGAAACAAAATAGTTTTGAGTTTCTCTCCTCTCCACGCAGTAAAAGAGCATTTTTTAACTTTCCTGCTCCTGAACTGGTACTCCACATTTGCTGCAGGTTTCATTTCCAGAAAAAAATTTAATAATGCCTACTGTGCATACTGACAAAGTAATATATTATCCATCTCCCCTGTAAACTTGGCTTTTAGAACAGGGCTGACCACAACTTCTTGGTGACTATAAAAAGTGACATGTCAAAAGTCTCACACAAGGATAATATGAATACACAATGAAGAACTTCCCAGAAATAGCAAAGAGCATAGCATACGCCCTCTGCAGCTCTCATATATGAGAATCTCTTGGAAAACATATTATTGCTTCAAAAGTAGCACTGTATTTTAGCCAAATGACATTAACTAAACCTATCACACACATTTAAGTACATCCACAAGTAACACTAGTGAATATATAAATACTGCAGAACCTATGCTACATGACAAGAATATGGGATGGTGTTGAAAGAATTAGAACACCAAAGTATTTTTACACTGGCTGAACCAGGGCATTTCTGGCTGTTTCACTCACAAAGATTATTGCTACAGTGATAGACATAGCATATATATATATGTACTAAAATTTTATAGCTAGTTTTACTACTAACACTAACACTATTACCAAATAACTTCTGAGGAATTTCAAAGACAATGGAGTATTTGTTATAAACATCCAATTTCCTCCTCATTCATTCAAGGCATTTCACTGAAAGACAAACAAGTAGACCAAGCTAGAGAAGAGAGATATGACTTAGGATCATGCAGCCTGAACCAGCAATATGTCTCCAAGTGGAGTCTACTCCTGACTTGTGATTCAAGTAAGAGCACATGGAGAAGTTAGTGAGGAAAAAACTGTCTCACCAAATCAGTTGAGTAAAGTTCATGTCAAAAAGAAAAAAATCATGCAATTTGGTAGTACAAAATTGCCTTACTGTACAAGCATAACGGGTCAAAAACATAACATAAAATGACAGAAAGTACTTTTCTCCCACCTTGTTGAAAATATTTGGTACTACAGTTTTAAGCAGAAGAGGCCCTTGCAGTTTCTCAGACTAAAGAAATCCAGGTCTTCATTATTTTAATGAGAAATTCTGCCCAGATACCAGGGTTTCAAACCCATACACTTTTCCAAAAACAAACAAACAAACAAAAAAAGCCTCTAAAAAGCAAGTTTCTGTCCAAATGACCTTACAAGTCATACAGATTTAAAGACAAAGGTCAGAAATGAAAAGCACCAACATTCAATGTTTATTCAGTTATTTTTACAGCCAACTGTAAAAAACATGGCTCAAAACATAAGCTATGCCTTACTGGGTTAGCACAACATCCACCTCCTTCACCCAAGTACTTCACTGTTGTTTCAAAGAGAGACACTATTCAAGCAGAGGAAGCCAACTCCATCCCTTCTGTGTTCCACTCCCTTCATGCTCCTGCATGTACATGAATGCTGGAAGGTCCATCACAGACCCATCCTCCCAGTTTGTGCTAATGGACCCACTAGTTCTGTCAAACTCTTGCTTTGAACATGCTGGTACTGTCTGCCCCACAATATTCTCCAGCAGCATGCACCAAAAAGTCATACTCTCCTTTGTTTAAAGTATCTTTATTTGTTCATTTTAAAGTAAACTCCCACCATGTCTGATACTTACTAGTTTCTACATTGTGGGACTGCATAACTAGCTCTTTATGTTAACCTACCCAACATCTTTATGTTTTTGGAAAGCCAAAGTGAAGAGCTCCCATCTTTTCAGTCCCTTTCCAAAAAGCAACAGTTCCATCCCCTTCACCATTTTCATCACCCTACCACATGCTTTTATACAGGCTGGGATCTGATACATACTTCAAAGTTTCAAGTTAACAATCCAAAAGGACAGATTTGCTCCACAGCCTATTCATACAGCCTAGTACTCTAGATCTAGACTTCCAGACATAGTTGCTTCTAATTCCTGCTGCCAGAATAAAAAAAACCACCTTGGTAGCTGAAAGAAAAATTGTATTGACTCTCACACACGAAGTCACATAAAAGACACAAGGCAGCACAAGATGCAATAGAGAAGCAGCAGCACACCTAGTCTTGCACTGGGTTCTGGAATGGGACTCCAGAGCTTTAGCGACCCTACCAAGTGACCTGTCCAGAGAGAGCCAAGACTGAACGTAATGGCAACTTCACTGCTCCCTAATGAGACAGAGGATCTATGTCTCATGTAACTATTCTTTCACGCACATTTGTTCTTTGTAGACAGTTCACCTCAGAGGAGGTCCTTCACATAGACCATCTAGGTCCTTCATCAATTGCATGTGCTCTTCTCCAAGTTTTAAATTCTTGAGACAAAGCACTATCAGCTTTCTTTGAAAAATGACTTCTACAAGATGCAAAGGTAACATAAGAGAATAAAGTGTTTGAAAAAGACTGTTAATTAGATAAATTTCTTTTCCGTTTTTAAACTTTTAAGCTGGCCACCTCCAACTTTAAATAACAAATAGAAACTTCATCATGTTTGCATTTTTCCAGAAAGTTCTTCCCCTTATGATCTGGCTGAGATTTCAGCCCAGAAAATAACAGGTCCAGATCTGCATAGACGTGAGTAACACCTGCTGAAGGAAAAACAGCACCCAGTGTTGTCTGAATGCATGTCCATTAGTAACCCAACATTCCTTCCAGCAGAATGCAGGGAGAGCAACACATCTGCTGGAGAGAGGCAAGCCTTTCTCCAGCCAAATCTGCTCTCCTTTATCCTAATACACCTAGGAATCAGTCACCTGTACACAACAGTGGTTCACTCCCTCTGCTCCCAACAGGAATAAACAGGGGACCCTGAGGTCACTCCTCTCGCATAAAATAACAGCAGATCTCACATCTTTTCATTTCATCACTTCTTTGCATTTTTGTTTCAACATCTCCATTTCTCCACTGTACATGCATCTATATAAGCGGAATAGCAATTAGGAGACAGATGGACAGTCCATTAAGACAATCATTACTCCAGACACTGAAAAACTTGCCTATTTTATCCTCATCTCATTGGCAAACCAACACTTTGTTCTGTATGGGAAAATACAAGAAATGTCTGAAAGCAGCAAAGGACTGTACTTTGCTTTTCAAGAAAGTTCAGTGTTTGTCAATGGCTATTCTTCTTCTTCTTCTTCTTTGTTAAGTGAACTGACCTTGTCTTCTCTGAGACTATAACACTGCTTTTATTACAAAATGACTGGAACTCCCACATAGTCAGAACTAGACAGCTGAAGACTAGAATTCACATATTTAAATAACAGGGGAAAAAAGGCTATATCTGAACATACGTGGTTTATTCTGTTCACAGGAAAAAAAATGAAGAGCATAAGAAAAGTTAAAATTCAGACACATCAGGCATCTACCCTTGAAATGCTGCCAGCTAATGTTTTTTTTTTTTTAAATCATCTTCCACATAAAATCTCCAATCAAATCTTTTCCCACTGCAGATCAATTCTTGCACAAACACATTGAGCTTACATGCATGTTTCCTCTCTCTGCCTTGATATCCCGTAATGAGTCTGTTTCCAGAAGCAACAAAGGACTGCAGCAATGTGCAACCTAACCCTCTTGTGACATAATGCAGATACAAGGCCAAATACCAAAGAACTATCAAGAGTTCTCTTGCAGCAATTTCTGATGTGGTAAGAACCAGATATTAAAAACAAACAAAACAATCTCGGGGAGGGGGCAGGGAAGAACAACCACAACCAGGAAATCTACCAAGGAAACAACTAGGAACATATCTAATACTAATGCAGTGAATATTTTTACCCAGTTCATATAGGCTCACAACTTGAGTTTTCTCTCCTACCCTGATAATCCTGCTTGAGGCCAGTGTGCTACACTAATACATATTCAATTTAACACTTCAAGCAGGTAATGTGTGCAGCATAGAAGTGATACCTTTCAGATATATCTTTTCTCCAGAAAAAAATCAGCATCTAGGATAGAAGTACACAGAGGTAAGGAAGCTGACAGTTGCACACTGCATATATATGTGCATTCAGCAACAGATGTACTAAGGAAGCATAAACACTGAAAGTGCATTTTTCAGGGAGGTCATCAGTCAGGTTATTACATCTTCAAAAGCAGAAGATAACAAGTTTTCCAAGTCTGCATGAAGATCTTATTAAAGGTATTTAGCAGGATGAAGAAATGGCAATCTCAGTTCAGCTTCCTCCTCTCCCCACACATACCCTTATTTACCTACTTCATTTTAACCCAGGCTATAAGGTGGCTCATAGGACCTACTGACAAAGACACTATTAATGACTGCATGAAGTCTACCTGGCTGCTACACTTCAAAAGGCTGGAGTTACACTAAGCAAGGAACAGAGTGCAGACCAGCATCTGTGGCCAAAATATATTCACTCAATACCTATGCTCTCCACACCAAAGCAGGTACTTCAATTTACTCCTCTAGGTCAGAAGCAATGGTATTCTGAACGCTCCTGTTTCAGTGTGTAAACAGCTCTAGTTAAACAAGCAATTTCATACAGATTACCATCTGCACTAATGATAGTAACTCATATTGAAAACAACACTCTGTGTGTATGCCTGGAATTATGTCCTTATCTATTTCCTCTTTTTATAAATTTATCTTACTTAATGTAGTTAAGACTGTTCCAAACAGTAATCTAAACCAACATATTTTATATAACAACTTAAAATAGAAACAGTTTTTGCATTTCATTAAACCCAAGGACTCAAAATTTTTGGCTTACAAAACTTTGTATTCAGTAATTTAAGAAGCAGGAGAGAACCTCATGTGGAAAATTAAAATCTTCGTTGTGCACTTTTGGGTAAAGCTTAATTTCTTTCATAACATCTAGTTTCATTTTTTCCTGCCCTTTTACAGAAGCTTTGACAATTCTTTTCCATCAAGTTATAATCAACCATTTTCAGGAAACAGAATCTAACTAGAATTACACAGACTTCTACAAAAAATTTAACAGGATAAGTGCCACTCCAAAAATCAGTAATGTTTACTCAACAATCCTGCTCCAGGATGCAAATTCATTACTTTCACTGGAGAGCAGACAACTTGTGGTTAGTCATTTATTTTGTATTTAGCCTGATGCTCCTGTGCGGTCTTTGAAAACACAAGCTGATGAAAAACACTCTACTTGCAACTGTAGATTTTGCATACCTTCTATTTTTTTTTCTATTTTTGATATTATAAGATTGGTGGTACCAACCACTGAACATGACTGTTTCATGTTAAAATAGCATGCTGGATCAAAATCTTGATCATATTCCCTTATTGCTACTAACCACAAATAATATACAGAACCCACACTTACCACGTAAACAAATCAGAGGAAACTTTGAGATAGTACAGGTACTAGGTAGGT
Organism: Callaeas wilsoni; assembly: GCA_013398955.1. Taxonomy (NCBI): domain Eukaryota; kingdom Metazoa; phylum Chordata; class Aves; order Passeriformes; family Callaeidae; genus Callaeas; species Callaeas wilsoni. Next base: position 40,030 of record VWPU01018083.1, on the reverse strand, counting down.
TTGTAATTTGACTGAAGAACATGAATGACACACAAAAAAACCTCAAACAAACAAAATCCAGCAAGTACTAGTGTCAAAACTTCCTGGTTAAAACTATCATTCGACATATTACGACAACATTTTCGTGATGCACAACTATTTTTAAAAATGCTAAGGAGGAATCAACGTTAGCCAGATGGTAACAGACACCTTGTTCACTGTGACAAACAGCAAAATAAGGCTCCTCTTCCAATCCGCACGCTGCTTCCAGCTCTAGCCATCCTTCAGGTACACTCTGGTACCTGAATCAGTACTATGGAAAGTAGGCTGTTCGGGCTTTGGCAGACATGTCGAGCACAAGATATACTCACACTTTGCCATACAGAAAGGGAAAGCACTTGCCATGCCAGGTTCAAACTTTACCTCTATTTGAGAGAGCAAATATAAGAAACATTTAGCAGCAAAACGTACCATGTTATGGTAAAAGAATGCATCAATACCAAGCTAATAATCATAATTATACCTCCTTCTGCGGAACCTCAGATTTTTATATGTAAAAGAATTTTAATGAAGTTAACCTTAATTCCACCTTATTAATATAATCATTTTCACAGTCACTTCAGTTACAGGCTGAAGATAGGATAACACCCTTGTCTGCCTGTCCAAATGGTCTCCACCTTTTCAGCTAGCTATTCCCATTCAAATGTTAACTTCTAGCAAGAGTACAAGAAAATAGCCATTTTGACAAACTTCATAAATTCAAGTCACTGACTAGTGCAGGCTGCAACCAACTGGGACCACTTTATTTTCTCATCCAGCCAGGAAAAGATTTTTTGCTACTGGCCTGAGGCTTGGAACTTTAATTCCTCTCCTCTGCCATATGAATGAACCAGATAATGTAAAATGGTGTAAGTACAAGGATCACATTCAACACAAGACCTAAAGCTCTTGTGGAAATGGAAATTAAACACAACAGACATTTATGGAGTTATTATACAGTGCCTGCTCTGTAGCTGATTAACTTGGTCACTCACCCAAGGACAAACAGTTAAACTATTACATCAAGAAAAACAATTATATAAAATGGAACTGTTGCTTAATTCAACTGACCTGCTCTTTCCCTTTGGCTTAAAAACTATGCACTTTAAATTTCCAAATAGCTATCTTAGTTATTTCTCTGGCACTAAAATCAGGATCTCTTATCACAGCAAGTAAAGAAAAACTCACCAAGAGACAGGCTTAACTTGATTTTCATGATCTTTCTTAAAGGCCCAAAGAATCCACTTGAAACACTAACTTCTTCCTTCTACCAACCACAAAGCTCCACAAACCCTTACTCTTCTTGTCAAATACTCTCCAATCTCATCAGCAGCACTTCTTCAGGGATCTTCAGTTTCCACTCACACTATAGCAACAAGGGTACTGGAAAAGTACTGGCACACTGGAAAAGTACTCTGCTTTTTTACTCTTTTCTCAGAAAACAAGTTTACTTTAAAGCCTTCATAATTTCTACTTTATCATAGGTTAGATTTTTTTTTCTTGCACTTTTAGAGGGTTTCATTCATTATCAGAGCAGTTACTACTCCTTCTGCCCCACAGAAAAAAAAACCAAAAGCACTCCTAGAACAGATTCTACAAATAAAGTAATTTTCTAGATCACAGCAATTTACAAAAGCATGATACACTTGCCAAAATCTGAAATTTCATGGAAGTTTATAACAAAAAACATGTGAGACTACAGAATGCTTATTTTAAAGGCTTAGTTAGTTTTGACATCCAATTATTCCAGTAACATCTTCATTATTACAGAGTACATCATGTAGTGTATCAATATTGCTGTTGAACTCAATTAAAACTTCTGAAGCATCTTTATTGCCTGGACGTGTTTGTTTGCAGGTCTGTTGACAAGGCAGGTCTGCAGTCTGATACTTTTACAAATGTTGTTAAGGGAAAGCACAAATATTGTTTTTTCAAAACCTGAGATGTGTCTGCAATCATCTATTAATGAAGAGGTAATCTTGCAAAAAAAAGCTACCAAGACTCAGTCCAGCCAAAAGTATTAGCAGGTCTTCATCACTCAACAGATTTCACCCAAAAAGCCAGATGGTCAGAGGTTTTACTCTTTCAAAATCATTTTATCTGGCAAAGCAGACTTCTTAACAAGCAGCAAGCCATTTGACAAAACCAACCAACTAAGAGCAAGCAGTGATTCTGCAGTATTGGGAAAACACCACCTGCAAGTATACAGATAGCTACTCAATATCTGTATGTTGACTTTTTAGAATTATGTGACTCTCTTTGTATAATGCAGTTTAGGGCAGGAAAATTTGTAAAATTTTTCAGCTGTCACTGTACCTCAACATAGGCCCTGTCCTTTCCTTTACAGCAAAAGCAGAATTTCCAAACAAGAACTCACTTTTCTACAAACACATACAAGCATATTGAGCAAACTACAGTCAGAACACACACTGTTCTCCCAAGCAAAGTGTACATAAGAAAAAAGGGAAAAGAGAGAACTGCCTCTCAATAATGTTCTTTCAGCAAATATTTATAATCCCTTAATGTTGCCAAACAAATCTGATACGAACAGCCAAAGAGAGCCTAGTGACTATATGCTTGTTTTGTTTGTTAATTTTCACTACACACAAGATTTTAAGGCAGTAAATTTTTTTATAAGCTGCAACCCTCAGCAGTAGAGAAACCACAAAGAATGCACAGATGTGATTACCTTCTTCCAAGTTAAAAGCATTACTTCAGAAACATCAGCATATAAAATATGTTGAATCACTGATGAATGAACATACCTCAGTTTGTCCACGAGCCAATTCTCCAGATGAACTGCTGTGAGCCTGTTTTAAATAAAGGGTTGCTTTAATTAGTGAAATATTACTAACTGACAGGGCAAATTCCAAAAATACTTCACTACAATTAGAAACCTTTTTCCCCTCACTAAAACAATTTTTAAATAGCACTTAACCCCTACACAGCCACAAAGATATGCTCTAAATATACCCATTTCTCCTGTGTACATCAAAAAAGCAGTTAAGTGAGAAATAAAAATGTTTACCAAAGCATCTGAAAAAGCTTCCCAATATTATTACCAGAGATTAAGGCAATATTTCATTTCAGACCTGTATCAGATCCCACTAGGTCTGAAGTTTTTTACAGGGGGCAGAAGGAAGAGTGGCGGCACAGGGGGAAACATGTAAAGAAAAACAAAATGCCAGACAACTGTTCAAACCAGTTTTCAGTTCAGCTTAAGTTCAATTCACAGTCTGTTATTAAACTGACTGCAACTGTCACCTTCCCCTAGCTGCAATTAATTGCCCACCTTTCTGCTTTCCATTTATTCTTTCACTACCTTAAGCAATCTAACACACCACAGTTAACCATGTGCACCCAAGACTCCAACCTACCTCCACAACATCCTCCATACAGCCACAAGTATACTGTGTTTATATATGATAGCAACTTGAACTCTGGAAATCAAAATTTACTGCTGATAGGACAGGTAGTAAAACATCAATATCGGTGCAGATATTTTTAAACAAAGAAATACCAGTTTGCAACCAAATAAAGGGTGAAGTATTTTTCTTAGAATAAGTGATAAAATTCTTTAAAGTTAAGCCAAATCAAACTCTGCAGTTTAGTAACCTGAACTACTGTATTCTACTCATTCAACCATGACAAATTAATCTTTTCCATGCAAAACACGCATACCTATTAATCGTATAATTCCTGTACCACAACGTATAGATGCCCTTTTTGCTCTTACTGCTTGTAGGTGCTGCGAGTACAGACAGATGTCTTCAGACTAAATGATATGTCTTGTCATAGTAACACTTTGCAGAAAATTTATTATCTTTCTATTACTCTGCCTCTTGAAGGATGGCTGTGTTTAACTGTCTCTCTGTGACTGAATGTGCTTTGTGAAAAGGAGAGAAACCCTTACAGACTTCTTGGTTTATGTGAAGTATCCTTCAAACATCAGGTTGCCTGAACGGAGATTAAGACTTCATTCATGTAACTCAGTGTTCCAGTGAGCTCAGTCACAGGAAAGCAAGGTGATCCTACAAGGTCATCTAAGTGAAAATTTCTAGCAGAATCAGATGACCTGGAATTTAGACTGACAGTTGTTGAACTCACGCCATCATTTTCAAGCATTCCAGTCAGCATAAGCTTGTATAGCTTATAATCTACTGCAATGCTTACTTGCATCATGACCTATGCTAAGACTTCCTCTTCACCACTGACTGATCTATCTAAATCTAGAAGCAAATACTTCTACAGAGACAGCAACAAACAATTATCCTCCAGGGTCCCCCAAAGGTCCTCATATAATAAGTCCCAATATCTAACACAGTTCTCAGAAAAAAAAAAATCATTTTTACAGGTATTTTCTTTGACTCACTCAACTTGCTTTTGTCATCAGCTTCTTTTTTTAAAGAGACATTTGTTAAGAAAGCAATTCAATTACTAGAAACCACTTATTGCTCCTGAAAAATGCTAGCAGATGGCAGAATTGCCAATTCTTTTAATTTTTTTTAACACTACTATATCACCCAAGATCTCTCAAACACAAAAAAACTCATGCTTTATTCAGTTTACTCAAATTTAACCTCAAATACACAATCTCCTGCTAGCAGAGGACCAGCTACCAGCAGGTGACAGTTACTGTGAGTTCAGGAGGTTTCAGCTGCTACCAGTTTCTTTTAAAAAGACCTCTGTGAGGTGGGTGAGAAGACTACTTAATATTCTTTCCTTAGGACTCCAAAGCAGCTAGAATGAGCCATGAACTACAAAAGCATCAAGGTAAGTCATCTAATCAAAGCCGGACAGACTACATTTACTCATCCTAGAACATGGCCTTTGTCAAACACATTTCTGAACAAAATTCTGTGAGATCTTAAAATAATCAGAGTGATCCCAATCCAAAGCAAACTCCTAAAATCTTTAAATGTAGAAGCAACACTGGGAGAAATTCCACTAAAAAAAACACTATAAGCTTATGCCAGGACTCTGACTTCTGTGCTGCTAGTTTCTATCTTAAGAAATAAATACCGTCAGAGAGACAAAAAGTTCCAAATGACACACGCGCATATACAAAACTTTTCAGAGTGTCTTCTGGGGTGGGGAAGAGGTAGGGGATTAAATCTCTCTGTAACCGGACCAGTGCTATCTTACCTGCAAGATAAGCACTCAAGCAGAATTCTGAGAAAATACAATGCAAACAAAATCCTCATTCTTTTGGAAAATCTTGACTTCAAAAAGCAATTTGAATGGAGGCAGGGCAACACAAGTTCAAGGGAGAACAAGCTTAACAGTCTTTAAGATGTTTGGTTGAGAAGCAGAGCATAACATTTGCAATTACCAGCCCCTTGTCTATTTTCAGGTCACTTAAATGTATATGTTCCCTTCTACCCACATTTAAGAAGTCTGAAGTTGAAATAAACAAGAAAAACATGTTCATGAGAGTAAACTATTGTGGATTGTCAATAAATAAAATTTTCCTAAAATTTTCCTAAATTCATTAACGTTTCTACGCAGTAACCACCTACTACAGATAACCACAAAATTATACATTGAGAAACAGAGGAGGCTTAGAGTGCTACTGAGCAATTTTACTTCCCTCATCCTGCAGAACACATGACATTGTTCTGGACAATTAATGTCAGTTTCTTCAAGAGTTGTAGCTTAGGAGTTGTGCAGTCCTGCTTCCCATCTACATTCTTCTTGCATTCCCTCCATCTAGGCTGGAACTCCCTGTCAGCAGACAGAGAAATGTCTTCCTGCAGGCAAGAATGAACAATCTCTCCCCAATTATAAAGTCATGTGTGGGCTATAAGCAATTTTCCAAACATAAAAGGAAGGCGGGAATTTGCTATCCCTATATTAGCAAGCTAAAACAAGTCAGCCTGCAGATAGAAAGGATCAAAGCATCTAAGTCACCTCAAAATTAATCCCCTTCAGGAATGTTCACCACCTCCCATTCACACATACTATATCCCTACAGCCCCTCCCAAAGCAAAAAGTCAAAGTCTTTGCAATTAGAATGATTACCCAGAATATTGTCATGGTTTGACACTGGCCAAATGCCAGGCACCCATGAAAGCCGCTCACTCACCCTCCTCTGCTACAGATGGGCAGAGGAGAGAAAAAAAATTAACAAAGGGTTCATGAGCTGAGATAAGGACTGAGAGAAAACACTCCAAGGGCAAAACAGGCCCAACTTAGAGGTACAAAGTGAGTTTATTACTAACAAAATCAGAGGAGGATAATGAGAAGTAAAATAAGCCTTTAAAAACAGCTTCTCTTCCCCCAACACCTCCCTCCTTCCCGCCAACAGTGCAGGGAGACAGGGCATGGGGGTTTTGGTCAGTTCATCACCTGAAGTTTTTTTCCGCTGCACAGGGAAAGGAATCCCTATGCTGTGGAGTCCATTCCCATGGGAGACAGTTCTCGGTGAACTTCTCCAGCGTGGTTCCAGTCTCATGAACAGCAGTCCTCCCAAAACCTCCCAAAATACACTCTTCATTTGACTTTGAAGGACTATGTTTCTTCCCTTTCCATCCCCAGACAAGCACATGAAGATAGGTGACAGACAATTTTATCCCCATTCTCTATCAAACATGATATTGTTTCATCAAAACGATCCACTGCAGGTTTAGACTGGAAATGGCACCTTCATCACACAAATGTCATTTTCATGTCCGTTCTTTCCAAATACTAAAATAGCAAAAGTAGTATTTATCATCTGTAATACAGATTCTTTAAAGCAAATTTACTTTATAAAAAGGAGAAAGCGAAAGTGAGAAGCTAAATATATTAGGAAAAGCAAATAAACACCTTAAGAGAGGTACTTCTTCTAATATTACCATTTGAGCTGCCACTGCTCAAGTGCATTTTACACAATACCTTAGATGTCAAACTCTTTTGCCTCTTTCTCTTAGGCAGCCTGAAAACTACCTTGATTTGGAGAAGTGTGTTGGTTTGAAAGACAGATGTCTGCAAAGGAAGGCAGGAGCCTCCCTTGGAATGGAAAATGTAAACCCCTTCCCTCCGAATTATTATAATTTTGAAAGTAAGGGGCTCTCAGGCAAAGATAAGAGAACAGGAATAACAGTTCTTTACCAGTATGTCCAATAAGGCAAACAAACAACAACTGTGGCATTAACAACAAACAGAACCAGAAACCCAGTGACAGCCTTCTCTCGGCCGCAGGCACTTTCCCCTTTGGCGCAGTGCCGGTCACAGCCAGCAGGGGCGCTGGTGGCTCCCGATGGGCAGGGCAGGTGCAATGATTCCCCCGCGGCTGCAGGGGGCGCTGTGGCGTGAGCTTGGGGAGCACACGCGGTAATGGCGGCGTGACCGAGACGGGAAGGGATGGAAGAGAGGCTCGCTTCACAAACCCCCAGAGACAGCCGAGCCCGGTGCCCCAGCAGGACTCTCGGAAGCAGCAAGGTGGGACAGCAGGAATGAGCAAAAAATCCCGGTGTGGTGGAGGAGATCTATCAAACTCCAGAGCTGTAGTGGGAACCCCTGGACATCTTGGCAGGCAGGGGGTGCAGGGCTGCAGTGTAGCGAAAACTCAGAGCAGTGACGAAGAAGCGTCAGGAGGCAGAGCAGTGGCAGCCCAGCTCCAACCAGGGCAGGGAGAGGCAGGCTCAGGATCTCAGGCACCCGGGCAGATGGTGAAAAGTCCGTCTTTTAGTAAGGCAGGTATTAATAAGGGGTTCAGTAGCTGCTCTCACAAGCAGAGGCTCACCCCACAGCAGAAAGAAGCAGGACTGGGCTGGACTATGGTGGTGACAGCGAATTCCCTTCCACAAGCAGCAGTTCCAACCGTCCTCCTCTGAAGCCTGAGAGAGAGCTAAGGGCTGCACCCAACCCCATTTTCCCAATCCCAAATCTTGCGGTATCTCTCCTCTACCCTGGAAACCTCAGGTAAAGAGAGAGTAGCCAGCTGCACCCCTTACCTGAGCTGAACTTCTTTTGTCTCTGTTAAGTATCCAGTCGTTATTGTCTCTTAGCAACATGTATGGGAAAGTTTCCTTACAAGGGAGGGGGGGGGGGGGAAAAAAGGGAGAACTCCTAAAACCCCAACAAGAAGGCCTCAAAAGAGATTCCTGCTCTGCTAAACTATGGACAAAAGGTCTACATACTTGCAAAAAATGTCTAAAGAAGCCCATTGTTAACATAAACAGCCCAGTTTCATTCCTACAGAAGAACCAAAATTCCCATTTTTCAGAAAAGGTGTTAGAAACAGGATACCTAGTAGTTGCTCCAGTTGGTTAGAGTGAGAGTAACAGAAATACAGCAAATTCGCACCACATACGAACATTGGCTAGATTAAGGAGGCAATGCTCCTTTGAGTTTACAAGCAAATCTATCCTGCTATGATCCATGTTACATTCATCAGCTCCACTGTACTGAAGGGTGTACCATTCCAGAAATCGTCACATTTCATTACCTAATAGATCCAGCTACACCTGAAATACTTCATTACATCAGCTCTCTCTCACACTGAGGTTGCACTCAAACTCCACGTGAGCATTACACTCTTTCAGAAAGCACAGGCGAACTTCAGTTCTGAATACAGTACATCATTTATTTGAACTGAAACTCCCAAATCTATAGGCATGTACAGAAAATTTCATGACCATAGTAAACAAATACAACTGATGCCCAACTTGGTGTCATTAAAAAAGAAATGGAGCAAGCTCACCACTGTTGAGAACTGTTGTAAGATAGCTCATGACCTACCGGAAGACCTTGATTTGCTCCGCTTACATACTTCATTTCTCTCATCACTTCAAGTATAATGAAATGAACAAACATGCCGGCTTGAACATTCCAACTGTTTTGAGACTTTTTCCTTCTCAGCTCTACACGTCTTCAGAACGCTACATGTAACTGTAACAGCACCGACATGCATAAGCCAAAGCAAGTAAACTGAACAACCCAAAAATATTAATACAGCCAATGCTCCCTCTAATAGCGCTGTAAAAGAAGCATCCATTTCCTTGAAGACTTCTCCCACAGCAGCAACACCCACAGCCTTGCTCTAAGCACAGGATGCACAACTCCACCTGGTGAAGCAACATCAGGCATCACCATGCAAATGACACCTGAGAAACGGAAGTTGCTTTGCAAGAGGTCAGAAACAGTAATCGAATCCCAAAAAACAGAAAATGGATTCAAGGAGGCTGTGTCAAACTCGTTTCCTTCATATCATTTTACTTTTCAGGCTATGTTAGTGATGACTGTCTTAGTATGAGTCAGAATAGTAAGAACATGTGACAGTAAAGTCTACTTTGCTTATATGTCAGTCCTGTGTTCCAAATGTTAGCACTACACTCTTTAAAAGCAAAACGAAACCAAATCAAAAAATATATTAAAAGGAAGGAACCTAACCCTTACCCTCCCCTGCTACAGCTGGGCAGAGGAGAGGAAAAAAAATTAAATTAATGGTTTATTACCTGAGATAAGGACCGGGAGAAAACAATCCAAGGACAAAACAGGCCCAACTTAGAAGTACAAAGTAGATTTATTACTAACAAAATCAGAGGAGGATAATGAGAAGTAAAGCCCTTGAAAACACTTTTTTTCCCCCAACACCTCCCTCCTTCCCACTGACAGTGCAGGCAGACAGGGCATGGGGGTTTTGGTCAGTTCATCACCCCAGATCTTCTTCCACTGCTAAGGGACAAAAGTCCTTCCCCTGCTATGTCGTGGGGTCCCTTCCTATAGGAGACAGTTCTCCGTGAACTTCTCCAGCGTGGTTCCAGTCTCATGAACAGCAGTCCTCCCAAAACTGCTGTGGTATGGGTCACTCTTCCATGGGGTGTCCACTCTTCCAAGGACAGGCTCTTCCAGCTTTGAAGCAGAGGCCCCCTCTCTCCACCAGGTCTCCCACTGAATCACAGCGTCCTCCAAGCATCCACACGCTCCAGTATGGGCACCTCCTCCATGGGCTGCGGGTGGATCTCTGCATCCCCTGTGGACCCCCAGGGGCTGCAGAGGCACAGCTGCTTCATCATGGTCTTCACCACGGCCTGCAGAGGACTCTCAGCTACGGTGCCTGGAGCACCTACTCCCCCTCTGTCTCCACTGATCTTGACATCTTCATGTTGTTTCCCTCACGTGTTCTCACCTCCTCTTCTTTTCTGGCTCAAAAAAAACCTGTGTCCCCACTTTGTTTTGATTTTCTTCTTAAATATGTTATCACAGAGGCATTACCATCATCTCTAATTGGCCCAGCTTTGGCCAGCAGCACATCCATCTTCAGAGCCATCAGGGACTGGCTCTGCTGGACAGGGTGGGGGCGGCTAGCAGCTTCTCACAGAAGCCACCTCTCGCTTCTGTGAGAAGCGCTCACAGACTCCCCGCTACCAAAAACCAGGCCATGCAAAACCAACACAACTTTACTCACATTTCAGTCCAGCTCAGCCTAACCACATTTTCTGCATTAAGGAGAATAACTATGTTTTCACAAAATCTCATACCTGCAGGGGACATAGTCTCACTTGAAAGCACACAGATAAAGGCACTAACCAGGACAACTGGGTCTTTATATGAAGTGTTAATTCATTGAACTAGGGGCTGCCTTCTTCACAAATGAGCACAAGCCATTAGAAAACAATTGCCAAAGATTCTTCTGATAATTTACCAGTTTCTTCTAGCAACACGTGATCTGGCACCACATGATCATTGACCATTTTGAATCTATTGTCTTAAACTAGACTGTGAATCAATGTTTCAGTCCTGATTTTCAGCAGAAGTACTGTTCTGTACTTGCAGATTTGAGATGTCACAGCTGAACACAGCTACCCTTTCTCAATTAGCCCCCAAATCCTCTTTCTTGGTAAGTGTATACTATCTCCTGCAGGCCATAATGAAAGCTGGAGTGCCTCATTAACTAGTCTCCAGCCTTCAGGAGAGGTCAGTTTGTTGACACACTTTATGACCCTAACATAAAAAGAGAACAGCTATTCTCTTTTCAGGGCAGAATGAGCATCTACATTTCAAAATAAAATAGAATAACAGCATGTATACACACAGGGAACAGTCAAAGTGTTTCAATGACATAGAATGAAAAAGTTAAAACTGCGATTTTTTTAAATTTAGTTTTCTTCAAAGTACCTTTGCACAGCAGAGAGAGCAGGTATTAAACAAAAGAATACTCCTAGCAAAAGCTATAAGATTTTGACATGCTACTCTTGTACTTCCTGGGGAACGGAGTTTTAACTGGCTTCTGGCATAACTCCTCTAGAGGTTCATTTCCTAGACGGAACTATAAATCCCATGATGCACTTTATCAATGCTAACAATAAAACTATTGTGCTTCAGCAAAGCCATTCCCTGGAGAAAAGCCCAGTGCTTACCAAGACTGGGGGTGGGGGTAGGGGGGAGAAAATATCACAAATTAAGCACATTCCAGAAAGCAGCACAGAAGTAAAAGCAAAATATTAGACTGAAAATGCAGAATTTTTAAGCTGCAAAAGGCAAGAACTCTATGAAAGAATATTAAGTGTCAAGCCAGAATTAAACCTATTTCCTCCTCTGCCACATAATTAAGCGTCTTGAGACACATAAGTAATTTAATAAAGACAGACAAATCTTAACATAAAATTCAAGCTTACACATTTAAATATACTTTTGGAAGGCAGGCAGGCAAAGGATCAGCACAGCAGCACCAAAATATTTTACGTAACCATAGTATATAAGACAGAAAGAAATTAGACAAGTAAAAGAATACTGGCATCCATAAAATAATGCAGAACACAAAAAGCTCTCAAAATAACACAGAACAGCTGGAATCAACTGCAGCAAGGCCACTGCTGAATATTTGCTGAAAGAGAGCACCTGCAAAGTTACAAAAAGCACAAAACATGCAACTCCTTTGAAAACAACTACAGAATTGTCAGTCATTTCTTTCCACAGTTATAACTCATAAGAAAGTATGTAAGACTTGCCCATATTTATGTGCTAAATTTTACTTATGGATTGAAGAGGCACTTCAAAAATGTGCATATTGCTGATATTTGAAGGAGAGTTTTTCTTTCAACAAATCATACTCAAAGAGCAAGAGCAGCCAAAATAGAACAGCAGGGTTTTTTAGATGCTTATAACCTTACAGCTCAAAAAAATCCAACATTGAGGCTAGGCCAGACAAAACAGAGAGAAATTTTAGGAAACAGGCTAATAACAATCTCAGTGGTTCAACTGAAATCTACTAATCTCAGCATTTATTACATAAAATCCAGTCTACTACTAAAAAAACCCCTACATTTTCCCCCAGAGTTTGATCTTAAACACCCTAACCTATTGAAATTGCCACTGGAAATGCCAGGTTTCCCAGAACCTGCAGTAACAGGTTGTACTTGACTTTTCATTTTCCAAATCAAATCCAGCCCAACTGAAAATAAAAACAGTCCTAAAGGCTTAGTGTAGCTGATAACTGCAAGAATAATTGAATGACTGCAAAAAAAAAAGACAGCATGCCTTGGGAATGGCTTATTTCTAACTTTGTGAAATACTTTGTGTTCTTAGAGGAAGTGTTTTCAGAGGTTTTTCAAGCGCAAATAAAATTGATTACATACTAAAATCAACAGCAATTAATTAAACCATAGACCTAGGTTCTCATTTCTTGACCACTGCAACAGTCTATGTTTTTATTAGCTATAATCAGGTAACAACTCATTCATCAAAGCCAGAAGGTAGAGTCTGTTACCAAAATCCAGGCAGCTAAAGTTTCTTCATGTATACATAATAAATATAAAAATGGCAAATTACCCATAACCTGGCAGACGTACAATATCAACAATTTGTTAAAAATTACATTTCAATTGCAAACACTACAGAAAACTTCAGATTCACCAGGTAAAGAAAACCTAGCATATATTTCCAGAAAATCAGATATTCCCAGATATCTTTGTTCCCACAAAGATATTCTTTGCACACATAGCTACTATTTCCAGGACACTGACCATTAGAAAAGTATCCCACAACAAGTCACTATCACCCATTCATCTTTAAAGCCAGACAAAACAAAAGCTTGCATGCGCAAAAGCTGTATTTCCATGACTAACTCATTTACAATTAGGGGAAAAGTCACACCAGGCTATGGAACACAGATCATGTTTCCCTCTTCACTAGCCCCATGAGAGGCAGAAAACCAGGATGCCCTGGATGTGGTACAGCACCTAACGCTGCTAAAGCTAAGAGTTACGAACCACCCAGCTCTGGAAAAAACCTCTAATGGAGTAATCTATTAGCTTGTGGTTGGTATCAAACAGCCAGGAATGCATGACCTGAGCACATCTCAGTCTCTTCTGTTACAGCAATTGCACTTCATACTAAAACACTGAAGCAGGAAGGGAATAATCTGCAGGTACAGCATACAAAGAGGCAAGACTGGAGGACCTCTAAGGCAGTACACTGTCCTCTGATGTGGAAGGCTCACCTTCAAGCTCCTTCTCACCTTTTCTTCCAGCACTCAAAACACAGTGCTGTGGTATCTATCTCGTCTTGGCTCTCCAAATATCGGATTATTTACCACAATGGTCTAGTCTCAGATTCCAACACCAATTTTACCTCCCTTCTTCACAGCGGGTTGCCCTCAATTCCCCCCATGTTGCTAAACTACCAACTTAGCTGTCTAACAGCAGCAAGCTATCTCTGCTAACTACAAACCCAGCAATGGCCCTGAAACAGGGAAAAAAACTCAGTATGTCAGAGGACTGAGCTACTGACACTACTGCTGCCAGAGGACTGGAGAAGGAGGATACAGCTACTTCTGCAAGGACACAAAGCAACAGCAGCATCCTGACACTGACCAGCAGCATGCAAGAAAGTGCAGAATGTAAAACGCAGCTATCTGGGCCCAACTCATCCCCTCCAGAGAACAGGTGGCAAGCCAGATGGAAGTGTCCTCTGGGTCAGTTTCAACTGCAGCAACTTGCTGAATCACTAAAACAAGAGATACAGAAACCTGAGTGCACAAAAAAAGCCCCAAAATGCACTAACAGAGATGAATAAGGATGATTAGGACACAAAAATGTCCTATTTTGGCAACCAAGAAGCCTTGCAAAAACCTGAAGTTTTTGTCTGCCAAAAGATAAAAGGTACAATGTGCTTTATATGGCACAAAATATTTTCACTGATACAGAAAATATTTCAGCAGACACCCTGGTATCCAACAAGGCAATATTACATAAATATAAATATCCCTCATCAAATTACACACTAGTGATTTCTTTCTACCTTATCTCCTCGAAAGAATTTCAGTAGTACTAGCTGCAGAAAAAGAACAAGTACTGAAAGACCTACAGAAGAAGGAAAGCCACCCATTTTACTTCAACTAAAAAGACAGCTGTAAATACATTTCTTCTATTGATCAATGAGAATGTGCTTGCAAAGCATAAAGTCTGAGAAATGGTATGCAAGGTACACAAGGTAGTATGGTATATATCGTCTAATGTACATTCTTCCTTGTATTGACAAGAGCTCAAACTCACATCACAGGATTCCACAATCGCCCTAACTAAAATTATCTCCTCCAAGAAAAACAATAATACAGCATTTTCATTGAAACTAAAACCATATGTCCACAATCACCTTTTCACTCTGTTTGCAAGCATATAGATTTGACCAAATGGGGAGGAAAAAAGACGGCCTTTACTCTGCTCTTTTTTTGTTGTTTCTGTGGTTAAGGCTTGAAAGATATCATCACCAAAGCTTAGTTTTTTCAGTAAATTAATGCATGACAGAAAGTTAAATTTAAAAAGCTAAGTTCTAGAGGTTTCTCCTGAACATATAAAACCTAATAGACTGTTCTCCAAACACCACCATTCTTTTTCTCATTCCCCAAATCACAAATAAATACATTCCTAAATGGATTCACATCCTCTTTCTGCCATCCCCAAAGCTAAGAGAGTCTGTGCAGCTCACAGAACTACAAAGACATAATAGCATCTTCCCTTCCTCTGACTCTGAGGCTGCTTAATTTCCTAAGATCCTTTTCAGTGCACATACACTGAAAGCAGGCTGTATCAACACATCTGTCCATTAGATTGCCGCATATCAATCTGCCACTTCATGCCTCAAGCAATTCATTATCTCAATTTTGTTATCACACAGGTCTGTACCTGCAGGGTAATTAGATAGTAGCATGGTGGGGTGGACAAGATGAGAGAGGAGGTAGAGAGCAAAAGAAAAAAGAAAGGCAGACACTGAATCCCTGTGAAGGAAGGCAATGTTAATTTCCTATCACTAGCAGATCACTACAACAGACCCTGCAGACTATGAAAATTCTGGCTTAATATATCAAGCACAGAAAAGCTATACTCTTTTCCAGAAGTTAACAAGTCCTGAGTACGCAAATCCAGTTATATTCTTAAGCTGCGAAAAAAACAGCAACTTTAAAAGCACAGTTACATGATGAAATACATCAATACAGAAGACTACCAAATCAAGTGGGAAAAAAGGTTGAGGGGGGTACTTACATGCATTGAATGTATTACCATTATCCCTGCAGACTCCCTCACACTACCATAAACATAAGAAAATCTCAGACTCCCATTTATCAGAAATAGCAGCCTGCTCTATCTCTAGGTGTAAAATATCATACTGTAGGCTGTTTTTCTGAAACTCAGTTTTTATTCGTCATCAAATGGCAGGCTTCACTTTGGGGACATTGGCCTGCCAAAACCTTTAATAGCTTTTACATTTCCCAGATGCTTGCTTTCCCTACCCTCCACTAAAATAATTTGCTGCCAAACACCTGCAAATACTTACATACGAATCCCTGTTACGGGTCTGCTGTGTAAAAAATAACAAAGCAGAAACCAAACTAACTCTCAGAGAGGCTATGCAGTCACGTGGCTTGCCTCACCTTCTAACCACAAAGGTACTAAGACAGGAGAAACAACAGAATAAAAAATCCAAAACCCAGCCCAACCAAAACAAAAAAAAAAAAAAAAAAAAACCAAAACCCCGCCCAACCACAACAAAACTTTAAAAAAAAAAAAAAGCTGAATCAATCACTCCCTGTCTTCCACCTCTCCTATCACACATCTTCCTTCACAGCTGGAGAGTCGCCATCAAGAAGTATTTTCCAAGAGATGACTATTCAGCAATAGCTCAGGTGTGCAGCTGATACACAGACGCTCATTACGATATGGTTACTTTCAGTTCTGTATTTGAGCCCTCTGCATGGAGGCACAGGAGCTAAGGTTAACTTGACTTGCAAAGATTCTTCTTTTCTAGGCTTCACTTCCTTGTTGCTGGCCAAGTTTAGCCTATAGATCCACACTAGCACTAAAAATGTCTGACATTTCCAGATGGTAAACAAGAATTGCTCTACAGTGCCATTTCACTCAAACAATACGTTTTCACTCTTAAATCATCAACATGAGTACCTTACTTAACAGATAGATAAACACTTCCATTGTGATCTTCATAATTTTGCTCAATACCAGATGCCAGTGCCAGAATTAGGACACAAACTGAACCATGCAATATTTTAAGTTGCACCTAAAGGGCAAAATTGTGGCAAATAAATAAAGCTGTACATTTCTGTCAAGTTTTGTGAAGCTGATGCATAAGGCACATTCACCGCTGATTACTGTAGGAGAAATTTTATATTGTCAATAGGTACGCAGTAACGATCAGAAGATACTTCCAAAATGCAAATGAGTTAACAATCCCGTTCTTCAACTGGCAGCCAGAAAACACCACTAGAAATTCTCACCAGGAATAAAACTGAACTGTAAGCCCTAAAATTAAATGCCTAACTAATTATTAAGTTTCTATAGTATTTTTACTGACTTCTAAATTAATTTCTTTATATTGATTTTCCTTCATTACACCTGTTTCACAATTTCAGAACTGCTCACTATTTTAGTTGCCATCTCTCTTTTTGTTAAAGAGTATATTTAGGAGACACATAGGTAATTATACTACCAAGGTTTTACCCAAATAAGCGCCACCCATCTCTCAAAAATACCAACTCATTCTCTGTCATTATGTTCACTTCCAGAGAAGGAAAGTCAGACAAATGAGATTAAGAGATTCTCCATCAGCATTGTCTAATGCAAAAGAAATTATTGTATTTTTCCAATATTCTGCATTATTATATATCTCAGTGGTATCGTCTTATCTGCTAGCCATAGAGCTTATAGTCAAAGAGGCAGATAAGCCTGAGGAACAGACTCATATGCCACCCTGCAAACCGCCCAGAGAGAGAAAGAAAAAGATCCCTGTTGTAGGTTCTGTGTTCCAGATATATTTTCTGAATGACCAGAAAACAAGAGCAGGGCAAAGAAGGTAATGCCAATGGTGACGATATCTCAAAATATCACAGCTGTTTTAGTAAAACAAAGTGTGACCTGCAGAAAGGTACTTTGGATTAAATCAGAGATTGCAAGGAACACTGATTAAACTACTTGTGGCCCCCGTGTTCTCTAAATAATCATTCCCTGGGGCACATACACAATCTAAGCTGAAACAGAATGTTTTAACTTAACTCATAGAAAACTCTTGGAAATGCAGCACTGATTCATGAGCACACATACTTTCAACAAATTACATGACTAATTAAATCTTCCAATAAACATTAATTATTAGAAGTAATCTATTTAGTTACACAGAAAAAAAGCCAATTTTGGCTATGTAGGATGAAAAACACGCTACTTTCAATACCTCAGAGGTTCTCTTTCACAGCTTCAACCTAATCAAAAATCTCATTAGTTTAGGCAAAAGTCCTGCTTAGCCTAGACTAACTGCAGCAGTTTCTTTTAAGAATTAGCCAGCTTAAGACATCTGTAATCAGTCAAAGTTGAGCAGCACAAGAAATTTCCTATCAAATGTCACATAAAATAGTCTCAAAGCCCTTGTAGCTCTCGCCACTGTTTCAATTCATACCTAGTACAAAGTAAACATCGCAATTACAAATTTAATGACTACCACCAGGAACTTCTCAACATTAAAAAAAAAAAAAAGAGAAAGAAAACAAACGCTGTTAAACATATAAGCAGCATTCCAAAATAAAAAATTCAAGTTACAGAAAATACTGTAGTTCTCACCTAATCCTAGGCTTGGAAATGTGACTCTTGTTAAGGTGCAACTCCTCACCATTCAGGAGATTACCCGACATGGAGGATCACAGCTCTGGAGCCTGAGCCATCCAGCCTGCACTATTGGGCAGCACCAATGCCAAAAGCTGGTTAAGACCTGGACAGCTGTCAGAAGACACACTAAGATCCTGAATCTCCTCAGTACGGATCACTTATCTGAAAAAAGCACCAGAAAGCTTCAAGCAGTTGGAAGTTTTTGCCAGTGACGGCAAGACACTGCCAACAGTTCAGAAGTTGGGCATCGGGAGAGATCTGGGTTGGTACCAAAGCCATCATTCATTACATACACCAACAGATGTGCTGCAGTGGTCCAGGGCAGCCTCAGCAAGGGCTGTCTGTGGACGGCGACCCTAGGACGCAAGCGTGGAGGCGGCTCCCCGCTGGCGGACGCACCTCAGCCCCAGACCGGGGGGTCTCGCTGCCTGACAAACACACAGGTTTAAGTAACTTTCTAAGAGAGAAGCGAGTGCCTGGCCACTAAGTTGCGCAGCGTGGAGAGAGCTAGCTTGACTACAGAGATACGGGAGCGCCTTCCCGCCCCCTCGGCCGGAGCCTGCCTGCGGACGGCACGGCCCTCGGGCCCGGCGCCATCCTGCCTTCCCTGCGGCGGCCTTCCGCCACCTCTGCCCTCTGGGTAACGGGAACTCGCGAACACTGTCCCAGTGGACGGCGCTCCCAATCCCTCTGGACTGCCCCAGCCCCTGCCCGGCCCCACTGCCGGGAACTGCGCCCTTCCCGCCCTAACGCGCTCCGGGGCGAGCGCGCGGAGCCCCGGCGCTCGGTAGCGGCGGCTGTGGGGGCCGCCGCCTCTCCTCAATCCCCACCGTGGCGGCCCCGCGGCCCGCCGAAGGGCCTCCCTCCCCGCCTCACCGCTGGATCTCCTCCGCCCCACTAGGAACAAAGCCCCGCGCCGCCGCACCAGCCGGGCGCGCTCTCTATCCCGTAGATCACAACGGGCCGACAAAGTTTACCTCGTTTTCCCGGCTCCGCGACAGGACAAGGCGGTACGGCTGGTGAGCGGGAGCAGAGATCTCCCTCGCCCAGCGCCGCACACACTTGTTTTTATTTCTTCCGCTCCCTCCCGCCGTGAGAAGCCTCCAGCGTCTGGATCAAGGCTGAGGAGGAGGCGGGGAAGAGGCGCGTGGCACTGCTCCCGGCTTGGGGCGGGGGGACGCGGGGCAGCCTTGCCGTGTCACGCTGCCCCTCACCGTGAGGCGGCGACACCGGCCCCCTCCTCGGACCTGCTGCCTGGCGCCATCTCCCCGCGGCAGCATGACTGCCTCCTTCGGAAGGCTGGTCTGCTTGGGAGCAGGGTGGGGAGCTTCAGGCCAGGAGAGCGCCGCCACTCCTAGGGCCCTGCGTGGCTGGGCTTTCCTCCCTGTACCCCGGCGGCTTTGAGCTTAAGTGCAAGGCTAGGAGTTGCAGCTCCTGGAACATGAGCGTTTCCTTCTCTCCGGGACGGCTTGGCTGGGCTGCCGGCAGAGGAGTGAGCCTAACACCCATAAGCAGCTACGTGCAAGGCGGCCACAGTAAGGAGGCCAAAATCAATTGCGTGCCGAGAGGTCTGCACCTGTTAGTTTCTCAGCACGGCGCCAGAGATGCAAAGATGATCCGTAAAATCACTGCTTAGATGCTGCCTAAGGACATGGATTCCCTGTGTACATATGTTCATGCAAGTACAGTTCTTTACTGCACTGCTATTTACAAACCAAGAATTACCTCTGCCTTGAAGTAGCTCAAGGAAGGGCAGCTCCACACCTGGAATTCCTGCAGGACACATACACATGGTACTGTTCTCTGTACCCGCTGGTTCACAGCAGTTGCCCCTTGCATAAGGAGTAACTTCTGAGACATAACACAGCCAAAGAGCAGGGCAGGAAGGAAACAGAGGTACTACTGTCCTTTTGCTCCACATTTCAGAAAACAGACATTTCACCCCAGATGCAAAAAATGAGTGTTCGTGTCCTTCCTTTGGTGCAGAATTTCACCCCCAAAGGTACCCTGAAATTTAGCTGAAACAGGTATAACTTGAGGCCATTCCTGGCATATATATATATAGTTAATCAAATATTAACTGAAGCAAAAGGGAATTTAATTAATAGGATTGGGTTTGCTGACACACACCACACTATCAGATGGTAACTGAGGCCTCTCTTGAGAGGTGAATGCGTATTACTAGTGACAAAGGAAAGGATTTGAACATGCCTCCTATGACTATGGCCCCATGTAAACAGTGTCCATACTGATGTGACCTCATTGTATTTTGTTCCAGAGACAAGCTCATAAAAATAATAAGCAATAATAAACACCTCATTGTATTACTCCTAGAGGCTAGATTTACAGCCAGCCTATTCTAGCACTAGGCACTTCCCCTGGCTGATTTAGGCAATACAGTGGCTAATATTTGCAATTCCGTTGCATTGAGGACAAAGGACCACCAAGAAACAGAGATCTCTACAGATCCCAGAGATGGGTTGCAAAGTTCAAAGCTGTCTGTTTTTTGCAATGCTTCATATCATGGGAATAGGCAGACAAAGGACCTGCAACGCCAACAAAACAAAAGCAGAATTACAATCACCTTCTAGCTTTCAAGCAAAAGTTTCAAAACAGAAGGCAGAAATTACTCTCTTTTTTAAAATTTAAACTATCATGATTTAGCACTCTGACACATGGTTTTGAAATGCTTGCACTTAGGCAATACTTCACATATATGCAGATACCAGCTTACAGATGCACATATTTTACATATTATACTTGCCAAAGAAAAAAAGTATTTTTGCACAACATCTGCAATGTGAAGGCTCAGTGCCAGGAAGTTCAGGGTGTAGGGTTAATACCACAGCATTAGCCTAGCATAAATGTTCTTTACATTTTATAGTATGCCTATGGTAAATAGTATCTTCTTATATGTTTACAGCTGTAATTATCATCTCTATATTATGAATTCCTCCCATTATCGCTTTTTCCTAGGAATAGGGAAGGATGGGAAAGGAGAATATCTGTGTCTGTGTTTTAAAGAGGTTTCAGTGCTTTGAACCTGCCTAGAGATGTTGTCACTGACCACGTTAAATATTCATCTCAGATACAAACTTGCTGAGTCAAGGAATCTGCTGTGTACTATGCTAACCTGCTATCAAAATAGTCTTGCCTTCTACTTCAATGACATCACGAACACTTTGAAATAGTCCAAAGAATGAAGTAAGAGTAGTTATGGTAGTGACTCACACCTTTTACACACTGGGTTGCCACTTGCCCTGATGTGCTTTATTCTTACTGGTTTCTACAGAAGCAACCAAATTTGAGTAATGTATCAGGTAAAAAAATAAAGTTTTTATATCAGAAGGAAGAGGGATTGCTTAGTCAGTTATCGCTGTGTTGAAACTAACCATCTATTCTTACCAGCAACCAAGAACTTGGAGAGCAAGTTATGCAGAAATCAGGGCACAGAAAAATTGTTTCAGTCCTATTGCTATTTTGCTTAAATAGCACAAACACAAACAGAATAGTAGTCTTTCATGTGCATAAAATACATACAGTGATGGCATATGCTATGTTTATAACCACTCATTAGGCATATATATATATATATAGATCACATTTGCTTCAAGAGGACTTGATAGATACCACGTTTTGCTTGAGCAAGTCTGCTAAAACTCAGTACACTCTTTCAAACTAGGCCATTTAATATAAATTTGTAATCTGACTTCAGTTTTAGAGATCACAAAATAACTTCAAGTAGCTCCAAATGTAACATAAACAGTAGCATAAGAATTTACAGTGTTTCATAAATGTCTCCCCAGCAGCTCTGTATTCTGGCATGTACAACCACCAAATTTTTATTTGCAACAAGAAAAAGACAGAGTTCTCTGGTAACTGGTTTTATTGTTTCTTTTCATTTTCAGCAAAACAAATCCTTACAGCTGCAGTGCTGTACAAGTAATAATCATCTCATTCATGTACTGTTGACAGACCTGGTGATCTGTAAGGTCCCTTTCAACCCACACCATTCTATGATTTATGAATTGTCCCTGCATATGTCAGCTTTGCACACTAAGTCACCATTTAATAAATTTTCAAGCTACCATACCAGCTGACCATATTTAACCCTGTGTTCTGTGTTCTAGGAATGAACCCACATGATCTATTTTCCATCACTGACTTACTGGTACAGATGATACATGGTATCTGTGATGGTTAAAAAGCTAGTGTTAAATCTGCTGACTTATCAAACACACCTGTGATTGTGTTACAAGTGTGGCAATGAAACATCAATCTGCCTTAACCTCCTGAAATGTTCAGTTGGTACAAAATCAAAAGGAAAATACAAAATCTCTAAACTGTGAATAACTTCAGTCCATACCTACAGTGTGCTGCAGAAAAATCTGTCAATTAACTGATTCACATTGGTACTCTGATTCTTTAATAAAAAATGGACAAGAACAAGCATCTTGCACAGTATTTACATTTTCTCCTTGTACTGATTTATCATGTTCCTAATAAATTATGATATTTTGCAGGTTATCAGCTCGCAAGGCAAGCCCTTGTAAATGCATGTCTACATCACTCACTACAAGATAGCATAGGCATGCTGAAAATAATTGTAAAAAGCAGGACTATGCAATTTTAAGGTTGGCTTATTTATATTATTATGATACAATGAACACTATATGTGCAGTCATGTAATCCAGTACTTGATGCCCTGTGATACAACAAAAAATGCTTGGTACTTTATATATTCCAGTAAACATTTTGCTATTCTCCAGTTTCCTAGAACTACTCTTTTTTTTTTTTCCCTTGCATTAAGAAGCCTTAAGAAGAAACTAGTGAGAAACACTGCAATTGGCAAGTTTAAAAGTAAAATAGTGAAGGCTGCAGAAAAGCTTCTAATACATTGTATAATTGATGCTTTGTTTAACATATACTAGCACAACTGTAGTCCAGAAAAAAACACCAGCTCCAGAAGTGCTTTCAAGGCAAGGCTGGTGGTACTGAGTGAGGGAAGTCATGTGTTATTTGATACAGAGAAAACAAGTAGGAAAGAGAACTAAATGAAAAGTAAGACAGTTGCTGCTTTTTACTCTTCTCAAAACTAAAATCAGTTCTCTCATAGGACTCAAAAAGAAGTTACACACACAGGGATCATCTGCACAGTTCTTCAACTCCTGTGATGGGAGGCAACTGAATCACATGCCGTGTATCATATACTTAGTGTAACATGACTGGAAATTTAGTGCAGAACATATAAAAGCTTCTGTAACTGGCTACACAAGGTTCAAAAAAAACCAGAGAACCTAGAGCATAATGTTGCAACATGCCTCCTCAAACCTCAGTGCATTGTTCCATGTATTCTAAGCATTGGTGTGATGCCTTAGAATTTTAGCTTTTATATTTTCATATATTAGTAATCCTGCAATTCTTTAGTGTACAACTCTAAACTCCATATAGAGTGTTAGCAACTGCTTTCCCCATTTTGGTCAGACACAACAATTCCTCTCTAGGCCTGAGAATCAAGGACACCTTACTGTTTCAGGCCCCAAGAAATGTAACCAAAAGTGAGTTGGAAGGGAGCAAACTAGGAGAATGGGAGTCCACTACCTGAAGCTGTAATCAGACAATTAACCTCTGATATGCAAATGGACAAAACTTATATCTGTCTGAAAAACATGTGACTGTCGTCCATCTTGGGTGTAGTCTCTGCGAGACTCCTGCACTGCCCAAGGTGTACCCTGTAAAGGCCTTTCAATAAATACCTACTCTTTATCCTTTACCCCTGTCTAGCCTCTGTTCCAGGTCAGCCTCTACAACGCATTAGGTGACTGCTGGGGTTTTTTGATGGCACAGGAGCTTCAAAATAATATATTTCTCTTTTTTCACCTCTCTTTTTCATACAGTGAAACAGGGCCCAATTCAGAACAATCTGTAGAGATAACAGCTCTGAAACAGAATCTGCTGTACATGTTGAGTGTCTGTGAATAACATTAGTGTGTGCACACTAGTTATTAGTGGAGATGGGAAGTTTTCCTTAAACTGAAGAGAAAGCAAGCTTTCTTCAAGCCTGTGCAGAGCATCCTACCTCCTAGTTATGGTCCAGTAGTATCAGGTACCAATTACTAGTGAAGTCATACAACACCTTGCAGATGAGTAGCCATGAGTTTACATATCCATCTAGAAACTTTACAGACTGCAGGTTAGCCACCATTGTTTTCTAGAATATTGAGCCAGACAACTCAGGTTCCAGCCATTCATTTGAAATTAAGATTCTTTAGATAAGGGTAGATAGAGCCACGCTCTTTAAATACCTGTTGTGGTTTAGGAATGGTATTCCCCAATTTAGTATTCCCACCAAAACCCAGGCACCGTGCACTCGCTCCCCCTCCTACTCCCCCTCTCCATCTGGCAGCTGGAGAGGAGAACTGGAAGCACAAAAGGTAAATATCATGGGTTGAGATAAGAACAATTTACTGGAAACAGCAATGAAGTAAGAAAACAAACAGTAACAATCCTAATAACAAAAGTAGACAAAATAGAGAGTGATTCAGAGAATTCTTTCCCCCATGCTAGGCAATGACATGAGGTGGTATTGAATAACCTCATGGTCCTAGCCATGCCCCCTCCTGCCTACTGGAAAAATTAACTCTGTCCTAGTTGGAACCAGGACAATACTATAAACAGGAAATTTATTTAACCAAATACAATAATAATTATCCCTTTTTAAGCATAATATGCTACGTCTCTGTAATATGTAAAACCAGTGGCTGTACCCCAAGGAGCCTAAATTTTTGTCCAGTGGTTCATCTCCTGGCTGCTTTTCACAACCCTACATACCATCTCCAGTTTAACAAAGATCCCTAAACTTTCATTATAATGTCAGCTATACAAAAAGCTTATGGCTCATCTATGATTCACATAAATCATAGATCTGGTAGTTACTCTTCTCAGGGAATATGATGTCTTCTTTTTAATTCAGAATTACATGATTCAAATAATAGCCCCCAAAGAGTAGAATCTAACCTGCAAATGTATATTATGAAAGAGGGATGCAACAAGACAAAATTTTTTTTATAAAACACCTTCCTGTGCATTGAGATATGTCTGCCTCCAGGCTCCAGGTACCCAATCCTATTTCAAACTCCTGTACCCTTTCCCTTCTGCTCTAGTTTATAAATCAAAATAGTCATTTTCTCCCCAGTTTGAATCACAGGGGGAGAGAGAAAGCCACAAATTTCAAGTTTCGTGTGAGCTTATGCTGCTCAATAACATCAGAAGAGTTGCAATAACATAACTGTAGCCACATGAATTAGGAAAATACATTCAACTATCTATAATAAAATAGAACAGAGGAACAACATTGCTCTGAGGGAACACGAGACACAGATCAGCCTATTGTATTTTCCCAGAGCTTACATTCAACACAGCAAGACAAACCAAAACTATAACTGTTGAATGAGAAGGAAATTTTTAGCATAGTGGCAATTATAAGGCACATGAGAAACGCATTACCTACTTGTTCAATACCAAATCTCAGGATAGCATCCAGTCAAGAAAAACGTAGGATAAAAAACAATGAAATCTTCTTTGAAATCTGTTATAGAGATGGAGACAGTTTTAATAATTTCACTGCATCTTTGGTGCTCAAATTGTCTCATGGTTCTCACTGAAGACAATAAAAAAAAACCACCTTCTTAAAATTTGTCATTTCCCGTAGAAGTTTCTGAAAAGTTGCTTTCTGCCTACCTGTTAGATAATGCCAGTCTGCAATTTTGGTGTTATTAGCACTATGATCTAACCAATGTTGTATTTATAGCTTCACAGAACATCTGAAGACAAGTAATCAGGCCACCTTAGTTTAAGATAATTATATGGAGTGGAGACTCCAGAATGAGCTACCTCCCCTTAGTTTTAACCACTCCCCTTTCACCAGTAAGGAGACATGAATGCAAGAAGATATAAGTGAAAAAATAACAGTTTACTAGAAAACAAACAACAACAGCCAAGATAACAGCAATAACCACTAGACACAAAGGTGCTGAAACCCTTGGACTCCCAGAAACAAAGAGAACAGGATGCCAGGTGTCTTGGTTTAAAATAATTTAAGGGAGACACTCTTAACATGAGTTACCTCCCTTTAGTTTGAACCAATCACTTGCCACCCATAAGGAGAAATTAATAGATGTAAGTGAAAAAATAAGTTTACTGACAAGCAAAACAGGAACAGGCAAAAAATAACAGTAAATAACCATTAGACACAAAATTTCTAAATCTGCCCAACTTCCCTGGGAACTAAGAGAAACTTAAAATGGCAATGACACCTCCCACCAAGATGGCTGCTCCACAGCCAAGCGCATGGCTCAAAAGACAAAGGGAAAAATGGCAGCAGCCCTCCCACCCTAACCCTTATGTCTCCAGCAGTGGAAATTCCATCAACAAAGGCAAATGGCACACTCTAGCAGCTGGTACTCAGTCGAGGGCTAGAACTCATGAAGAGACTTTGCCATCCCCTTGGCAGGCAGGAGACAGCAAAGCAAGGCAAGGCCAGCTGGGCTGGAGCGAGTCTCCCTTCTTGCCTCGGCTGGGCACTGTTTGTGGGCTGGGGACCGCACAGAGCAGGGCTGCTCCGCTCCTTTTGACACAATGTCCTGGCCACAGTTAAGCATTCCCAGAATTCATCTTGAGGCAGTCCAAGATGCAAGAGAGGAATAAAAGAGAGGGGGAAAAATCCCAAAGCAGAGCCTCTGCCTTGAGCAAAGACCGCAAGGCAAAAGAGGGTCTGCTTGGGTGACCCTGACTTTTTAAATGAATCCCGGCAATCCCACAAACCTGGCACCCTGTCTTAAAAAGAGATAGTAACAATTTTGGGCACAGATAGATATGGAAAACAATACTTCTCCCCAGATGGCAACCACTGTAGCATGCTGCATGGACCAGAAGGCAAAGACAATATGGCAAAGAAGCCCTGCTCAGCTCAACCTTCCCCCCGGAACAAAAAACAGGAAGCAGTTCTGGTGGCCGATAGGGTGTGCTGGCATTGCCTAGGGGGCTCCGGCCCCGGGGTGTCAGCTCTCCTGCTTCCTTTCAATGACCAAGGTGGTTCGTATGTGTGTGAGGTCAGTGCAGCCGGTCGCTGCCGTCTCCTGCCACCTGCTGCGCTCAGCCGGTGTCGGTGCTGCTGTCACAGGTCCCCGTCCCAAATGGGAGGAGAGGGGAGAAGAAAGCGGACTCATGGAGCACTGAGGAATGGTGGCCCCAGCCCTCGCCAGTCCCATCTTGGTACGGCAGCTGCAGAAAGGTATTCACTCTGAAACAGTTTTGGATTGCAAAATTCAGCTTCTCAGGTTTCTAATCACAGACCTGCCCAAAGCAACTTCCTTGGGAGCCCAGAGAGCGACAACGGAGGTCTCTGCGTGTCTGTTGGCTGTCTTTTAAAGGGACCCCGCACCCTTCCTTTTCTGTCAACCAGGGTAAAACATACAAGTTCCATTTCCCAGGTTGTCGACTATTAAAGTGACAGTAACACAAACGGTGCAGATGAATGTAAAGGAAATACAGAATATAGTACACATTTTTGGGTCACCTAGGACACTACCAAGATGCATTCTAGGAGTAACTTACAATATGAGCAGCAAACGTCTTCAAGATATGTTAGTTAGCACCTCAACTGACGTCAAGAGGACTCTTGTTTCACATTTGGCTAACTTATCTGAGTGAATGTAATTAAGAAAACATAATTCCTTGGCTCATCAACAGAGAGCCTCTAAATACTGGCTCAGCAAGAGGGCAACTGTTAACCTTTAGTGATTTATTTGCATTTCTGCCTGGGGATAATTGCGGGTATGTATTTATAAACACACACACAGGCACGCAGTTATAATCCCGGTATCAGTTAACCAAATTACACCAAAAATATTCCCCAAAAAAAAAAGAGATAGAAACAGATCATTTATTGTTTGCAAATGTTGCCTCAGAAACCTCAACCATGCACATTATGCAACACTAACTCTTGTGCCTCAGGGAATTCTACTAACTACTGCTCTGTAATTTATAAGTATAGGAGTGGAGGAGGATGTCATGTCTGACATTTCGTAATGTTATATCTGAAACTAAACCCAAGTGAAGAAAGAGAATGCCATTGTTCAAAGAAGGCTACTTTCTTTTCCTTGATTTAGATCCCAGGACCAAGTTTAATCAGCAGTGCAAGTACCAGTGCCCTACTACTATTCTGCCCAGGTACTTTCAACAGCAGCAATTACTGAATAGAGACTCAGCCAATTCAACTTCATCTGTCCATATTGAAGAAATAGATGAAATGCCAAAAATTATAAATAAACTGCATTTCAGTTTGAGTTTTTAATAATCACTCAAACCAGACACATGTTAAGCAAGAGCTGTGTTCAGGTCACTGCTTATTTGGCACAGATGAGATAACAGCACTTGCTTACAGCCAAGCCCTAGCTGCATTAGAAGGGGTAAGTGGTTGTGTGTGTGTTAACAGTTTATCACAATACCAGTGACTTTAGGTATATCTATGTATTTGTTCTTACATCCAATGCATCTCACCAGTTTTTGGTGAGTTATGACTGAAAGTGATATATAGTGACTCTGTACAAGCCTTTAGAAGTATATATAACAATTTTTCCTAGCATATTAACTCATGCCCAGGTCTTGTAAGCTCTGTCTTGTTAGCCACTGTCTTCTCCTTACTAAGAGTACTCTACATATTAATTTTACCATTAAAATACTTTCCAAAATTTTGAAGATGGGAATTTTTGTCCCCTGTTCAAAACAACCTTGACAGAGAAATCAGGGAATCACATAAATAACTGCTTTGGAACAACTGAGAAATTAATCAAGTTTGAAGAGTGCTGTACTTTGAAATTAAGGTTTACCCATGAACAACTCTTTCATTTCTAGTAGAATTCCCTGTTATAGTTTTTGTCGTTTCCACCATGAATACTATTGGGGTTAATACTGGTTCTTACTTCTTCTGTATTAAGTATTTTCCTTTACTTTTTACCACCATTTTATTATCTTCAGCTTTGATCACCACATATGTAGCTGCTATTAAAGCTTATGTATACGGTCCCTGCTTTGCTTTATATTTGCTAGTGTCCACCTTTTTGTCAATTATGAATGTGCTCATTCTTTAATTTAACATCATAGTTCTTCCTAAATGAGATCCACTCCTAGCTTCTTCTTCATCTGTAAGGCCTCAGAACCTGGGGTGTCTTTCTGCCACTAGAGTATTTGCACATAAACTCTAGGTACCATATAAAGCAGAATTACATTAGATTCTGCCAGTTTTCTGCCCTCTTACCTAGCTCAAGCCACTCTATTTCCATAAATGCCTGTACCTGCACAGTCATTTTAAATCACCCTCCTTTGCTAAGTTTGTCATTTTCTTCTCTTTGTTCTATTTTTAGAACTATCTCCAGATGATCATCTTTCATATTTAATTCAGATTTATTTAAATTCCTATTAAATGTCAATTACTTTGTTTTTAGCAATAAGGCTAACTCCTGTTTAGTTGGGGGGGGGGCAGTTTTGGTAGAGAAATAATACTTTACAAAAACTTTTTGCCCATGTTAGAAGGAAAGAATCTAGCAAAAGTAACTGACAGATAGAAACTAGAACACAAGTTCCAGAAATTAGAATTAGAAATTAGAACACTAGCATCTTTCTTCAGAGTAAGTCTTTGCAGTGGTTCAAATAATCTGCACACATTTTGATGACATCTTGGTCATGAAGTATTTATGCCACCTCTCTTTGGACTTCAGCTTTCACAATGCTGCAGGTGTCCCACAGATAATTTGCATCTTCTTCTGCAGCTCAGTAGGCAGCTATCAAATGCACAGGACTTATGCATAGTAGTACACACCACTGCATATCTTAAACCATCTCTTTCCATTCAACTCGTTCTATAGCCTCACATACACAATGATTTCAGTCACCAGGGAAAGACATATTCAAGAAAAGTTCCAAGCACTTCACTTTTATACAACAAAATCACTGCAAAAAAAGAAAAGAAGACTAACAGGAAAGAGAATTTAAAATTACACAGAAAGATAAAATATTGATCACCTTTCCTATTCTTTCTCACTAAGAAAAATCAGAGTTATAAATACCAAAAATAAAGAAAGGAGTACCAACTAGCAATAAAATAAACCCCAAACACCATAGTTACAACATGGATTTAGCCACTGACATCTGGAGCACGTTGTGAACCTGCATAGTTGGGTCTGTTGATTACATGGGAAACCACTGGCAATGTATCAGTGTCTGTAATATGAAGCACACAATCAACAGCATATTGTGTCAAAGCATTCACTTTCTGAGTACAGTGGAGATGCAGGTAATTATGGCTGACACTTGAAAAAAGTGTGTTTAGTGAGTAACTCTGGGAGCAGCATCTCTGGCCCTTCCCTTCTATTAAGGTTATTCAGATGTTTAACCAAATCATCCTAATTTCTGAGGTTATACTGACCATTACAAGAGGAGTTTTCAGCTCCTGTGTGAAGCTTGCCAGTAAATAGCTTTCTTTTCCCTAAGGGATAGATGGGTCAAATGGCACCTGCCTGAAAAGTGATTCCTTTACTGTCTCTAATAATCATCTAGAGCAGTTAAAATCAGAATGAAATTACTTAAAATTTTATAGTGAGGTAAAAGACTGCAGAAGCAATCTTTTACCTGTAATCTGAATATTCTTTATAAAAAATATCTAACAGTAATAAAGGTTTAATGATCATGAAAGAGGATGTGTGCTGGTTTTGGCTGGGTAGAGTTAACTTTCTTCACGGTGGCTGGTATGGGACTATGCTCTAGATTTGTGCTGAACGCAGTGATGATAAAAGAGATGTTTTTGCTGTTGCTGAGCAGTGCTTATGCAAAGCCAAGGCCTTTTTTGCTTTTTGTTCTGCCACACTGCAAGGAAGTTGGGGGTAGTTGGGAGGAGACACAGCCAGGACAAGTAACCCAAACTGACCAAAGGGATATTCCAGACCATATGACATCATGCTCAGTATATAAAGTGGAGGGAAGAAGGAGGATGGAGGAGTCATTTGGAGTGATGGTGGTTGTCTTCCCAAGTAACGGTTATGCATGATGGGGCTCTGCTTTTCTGGGAATGGCTGAACATCTGCCTGCCCATGGGAAGCAGTAAATTAATTCCTTGTTTTGCTTTGCTTGTGTGCATGGCTTTTGCTTTCCCAATTAAACTGTGTTTGTCTCAAACCATGAGTTTTCTAGCTTTTACCCTTCCAACTCTCTCCCCAGTCCGGCTGGTGGGGAGTGAGTGAGCAGCTGCATGGTCCTTGGCTGCTGGCTGAGGTTAAATCATGACAATGTGTTGAATTTATATTTACTCCCCTTAAAAAGTACCTCTCAGTGACATCAGAACTGCCTGAGGTTTTTAAGCATACAAAGCACCCTCATGCAAATTTGCTAGATTTTTCTGACTCAGCTCTGGCTGGAGATGTTCGTGTATTTCCAGAAGCCTTTCAGTAACAGCAGTATAGTAATCACAATAAAACACGTTTTTGTTTAATTCTTGACAAGTTGAAAATTCACAGCTAGGTGTAGTGTGAGGCAGCAGATCTAACCAGGAATTAGGCTGATGGAATTATCACTGAACCAGTGAATGGCCTTGCACAGTGCATTTGTCTCTGTTACTTTTATTTTTAGCTTGGTTTCATAACTATTACTTGTTAGTACAAAAATCACCTTGCTTTAGATCTCTGTCTTAATAATTTTTTCTAGCAGTTTTCAAATTCAGCAACTTAAGTCCTGGATAGTTCGTTCAGATGTCCTGAAAACAGGAGGTAGCTGAAGGATGCAGACTATGCTAATGCCTCCTGAGAGGGACCAATCTGATTTTTATTTTTGCCTCAACATATGTTATATATGAATTGAAGGATTCCTATAAGGGCTGTACACGTGCTGGCAGCCCTGTCCCCCGGGAGACTTCGCCTGGCAGCCAATCGGGAGAGAAGCTTCCACGACTGGGCTGCAAGCGACCTCCCACTCGCCAGTGGGGCAGATGCTCGGATGCCCGGAAAAAATGCCCGGGAAAAAAATGCCTGGGAAATCGGGCTCTGGGAGGAACCTTAGAACATAAAAGCAGTTAACTGCGACACAATCATGGGCTATTTTCTTTGGTTTTCTTGGAAATGTTACACTATATATAATAAAATCAGGTTGTCAGATGACACAGTTTATTTTACAGAGGTAGCTTGCTTACAAGCTAAAAATTAGCAGGAATATTAATCTGGAAAGAATAGTAAAGCAGACATATGATGCTGAATAGCTCTATGCTTGCAATCTATTCAGAGTCACTTCCTCTGACTTCCAGCTGTGCCATTTTAAATGGCTCTAAGTTTGAAAAAAATTAGTCAGACTCTTTGGCAGGTTGCATTTAATCCAGGGAGGTGTCTCTCTCTGATGCAGACAGCTTTTATCATATGTAAAGAAGAGAACATGCAGTATAACCAAAAGTGGAGTATATTACGAGAGCAATAATTATCACAAAAAATTCTGTTTCTGGGAACATTGATAAAATTTCTTTTCAGATTGTGGTCTGATATGTTCCAGACTTTCCTCTTTTCATCATTTCCGTTTTCACCAGAAGAATCTTCAAGTTAAATAGATATTTACTTTTCAAGTTACAAATTTACTTAGGCTAACTACAGATTACAGAACAGTTATTTGTAGGCCTCAGAAAAAATATTTGCGTCTGTTCTTGATGTGAGTTTCGGTTTGCGTTTTGGTTTTGCTTTCCTTTGGGTTCTTTGCATGGGCATCCTTGATATTGCCTTTTCTTGACTTACATAAATATTATCTTAAATATGGGTGGTTTGTATAGGATTATATTATGGTTTTACCCTTCTGTTTTGGTTACAATAAATAAAATAATACACAGTCACCCTGAAAAATAAGGATAAAGATGAGTATAAAAGTATACAAAGGGAAACAAGAGGCATTGATAGTTACTTAAGGAGAGTGAAAAGGATGCAGTAATAGTGAAAGATGATCAAGTTACAAACTGTTCATGGGTAACTGCTATGAAAGCTTGTAAACATGTACATGCTGGAATACAATTAAAATGAGAGGTCACTTTATTAGTCCTAAAAGGAGGAGGAGATAGCTTTTTGATGTTTTAAAAAAAGAGTAAAAATTTCAAGCTTCTTCCTGAGACTTAAAAATATTTCCCAGAAATATGCCCCTGCCTCGGGAGTGCCGATAGAGCAAAAGAATTGCAGTGCCCTCCCATGGCGGCAAGCGCCCACTCGCCGCCGGCTTGCGGCCGGGGACGATCCTTCTGCTGCGTTTCTCCCCTCCAACAGCCGGTGACAGATAGTACAATAACCCTGCAAAAACCATGTGCTCTCTTCTAAACACCTATGTTGGACAGAGTTGCTAATAATTAGTAACTAATTAGAAAGATTAATTAATATTTTATATAATTAAATATAATTAACTGAGTAATAACTACCATAGATTTTTATTCCCTCCAGGATTAGGTCAGTGCATTGGCACCTGACAGATGTTTATACAAGATTCGATGCTGTTCTGAGCAACAGAAAACACTGCCACAGCTTCAGTCAGCATGAGGGTGCTGGCTGCGCAAACAGGACACACATAACAAGGAATACTGGAGCATGCTGCAGCAGTGTCCAGAGAAACGGTAACACAAAGCTTCAATTTGGAGGATCAAGCACACATTCATGCATTTCACTTTTTACAGACTTCATAATAAAAATCACTAAGCACAGGTGTGGAGTCATGCAGAAAACATAGTAAAGACTTTTGGCGATCTGTGTCAGGATGTACTGTGCTAATTTCATTTGCACATTTCAGTCTTCAGAGATGTAGGGAGGAAGATGAAACATTTAATCCCAAAGCCATCTATTTCAGTAAGTAGTTCTTCTTTCCAATGTGAAACTTTTCTTGCCTACTTAATCTGTACATTTCCCATGGAAATATTCTACATGCTTCTTCTTTTTTATGTGTTTTAATCTTTCACATACACAAAATAACCACATTGCTTTTTTTGCCTTCACTCAGCTGAGGCAAACATTACCATATAATTCTGACTTTGCAAGTAAGAAGGTACACAATTGAACCTAAATCCTGTGATGGTCCTAAGTGCCCAAGACTATTTGCCACATTTTAGCAAAATTATTTATACTCATTTTGTAGTGGGTCACTACTCAAGACTTTTTCAAGGAATCAAAAAGAAAAGTTCATAATACTTTGAAACAAGAGGACTGAGAAATACCTGTATTACAGACAGACATTTAAACAGGGGGAAAGCATGTGCATGTGAAAAATTCTTCATTTCTCCCCTCAAAAACAATTAGCAGTGGTTTTTTTCCACAAGTATTCAGGATTAATACAACTTAATTCAAAGCAATACTTCCCTCTTTGTAGAAGAATTCTTAGAACAGAATGGACATGGTCTGTATCTGAACGTACTGAACAAGCCAGACTTAACAGGGCCTGCTTGCTCTGAGTGCTGTGAGATTAGCATGACTCAGTGCTGAGAGTGTCCTTGAGGTGTACTTGAGAAAAAGAGGAGGTTTAATGGGATGCGATAACCGCAAGCTGGGAGGAGGGAGGACACTTGTTTGCCGTATGTTAACCAATTAGTAGACAGTAGACAGGCTTGATTTTACCTAAGTAGCCAATCATAGAGTTAGTTACAGTGCATGGACAACGGATGACTAGTTGGAAATGCTACATAATCCTGCTTGTTTTGAGCAATAAACAAGAACACTATCTAACCATATCAGTGTTTGTCGTTACTTGGCTCCCATCCTCAGTGGAAGACCCTGCTTCGCCCCTCCTCAACTGGAAGACAAGCCCACAGCTTTCAGTGCTGCTAGATAAGAAATCAGAAGACAAACATATTTAGATCCTTTAATTCACATTGAATAAGAGTAACTCAGGTTTGTATTCTCAGTTACGGCAAGTGAAATTTTAGGAGATCATAATTACAAGTGTGAAGACTGGGACAGCTTATTAACAGAATTAAGGTTTTTATATAATCACAATTTTTTTTTTGTAATCTCCATTCTAAGATGCTGTGCTCAGACACCTTTCCTATACTTATATTTATACCCTCAAAATTATGCAGGATCTCTAAAATGCTATTAGAGTTTATTCTTTAGTGATATACAATGCAAAACACAAACCAAACACTGTTATAGTCTTTACACATGGGTGAAGGGAAAAAAAGTATGTGTCAAGCTAAATTACTTTGACATAAACAGTTTTTCTTCCCCACCAAGTAAGTTTGTTGACCTACAGTGCCATCCTGATCCTATAAGAATACCAAGTTGTTTCTAAGAAAGCCACATATTTTAAACTTTAAAAATATCCAGCTCTAATACAGTAAGTAGAAATAATTTTGCCAAATTTGAGCCACCTAAAAGCTGGCCTTCAAATTTAAACTGTCTGAGCTCCCTCTGTAGTCAGCAGACAGCAGTAGCCAATTATAAAATGGGCTGAATACATTATCTTCTGGAATACTTAAGTAGGAAGCCTAGATGCATAACTTCTGGATAAAGATCAATTTAACCCAATACATGCATATTACAGAAATTTATGCAGCTTGTGGTAAGTTATCTTTTCTTGGGTTTTCATCTTTTGCTCAATCTCCCTGTCTCTTCCTCACCTCATCTTTAATTTTCTCAGCTATTTTTGTTTCACTTCTCTGCCACTTTTCTTTGCATCTCTTGCCTTCATATCCAACTTTTGATCCTTCCTGTTCAAGATCTCCTTTGCTTCTCCGCCTTCCTCTTTGAATCACCACATACGAACATGCCTCCTACTTCTGAGTCCCCACTACTCTATCCTCTCTCTTCATTACTCTCTCCCAGTCACTGAAGGTTTAAAGTCAAGAGAGTGATCAAGAAGTTTTGTAACACACAGGAGGAGGAAGAAAAACAGAGGGAACAGTAATATGTGCTAAAGATCAGTTTCTCCTTCTGCTAAGAGCTGAGAAGAGAATCAGGACTGAGCCTGCTTGCACAGCTACCAATCAGTAATTTAATCAGTAAAACATCTTGCTTGACAAAAGGGTGATTCTTAACCAAATCTAATAAAGGTATAATTTTAAAAGGTATGTGGCTTTGGATGTATTAAGTTTGTTCTCTAGTGCCCGATGACAGAAGACCTCAGTAAACATAAAACACTTGCTTCTCTGGCATCTTTAGATATATAAAACTTGTTTGTATAAATTTCGCATGACTGGGCAGACCTGCAATCAAAATCGTGCCTTTTGGGAGGGCACCAGATTGCACCAGATCTGCTTGCAGGGTGTTCAGGAAGTCAGAAATAAATACCCTTCCTGTAGTAAATCACAGAGTACAGTTACAACAACTGAAAAGGAAGGAAATTATTAACAGGGTTTTTTACAAAAAATCCAAGTCTGCTGGAACAGAATGTAATTTTAAATAAAGAAAAAGTTATAATAAAAATGAGTTAGAAACATAAAAACTTATTTATTCCTTCTGGTTTATAAATACATTGTGGGGTTTTTTCTCCTTCCTTCTTAATACAGGAACAGGCAACCTTTTCATAAATGATCACAATTTCAGTGAAACTTTTCTCATGATTCCAAAATCAGTTTCACAGGGATGTCTTTTAACTTCCCATAGCAATTCATTTGTACATCACAACCAGATATCCCATAACAACAATGCGTGCATTGCAAGGGACAGGAGAAAGGCTGAACTGTAGGAAGAAGGCACCAATGGCACTCATTTTCTTTTGTTCTTCACTGACCAAACTGTCATAGCCATGTATTAGAGGTAATTAAAACTCCAGAAGACTTTCATATTTGTTTGTGTGATTATTTCCCTTCACCTACCATTTCCATAGGGTTTGGTTAGAGCAGATTGCATCCCCCAAATGCTGAGAAAATGGTACAGTCTTCAGTGGCCTATATAAGAATAACTGCTGTTCGCTTTTCTTTTGATACTTTGTCTTAATCATTATGTCTTAATCATGAGCTGAAATGTTGGAAAACATATTCTTCTTAAGATTTGCTTGCTTTCATCCACTTTTTAGGAGCAGATCTTTCTCAGAATTAATTTGCTGTTTTCACCTGGTACTTTCTAATACTAGGTGCTTCTAGATAGATGGTCATGGAATCGGCACTTAACCCACCAACTCCCTGCTACATCTGTCTGGAATCTAATGGAGAAATGGGAGCAAATACATAAAAAACATAATTTCTGCATCATGTAGTAAGAGGCCACAGCATATATAAAAGTGTCCCAGATGCAAGTGTGCATGGCAATTCCTAATAGCTCCATGTGGCCATATTTGGTTGTGGGGCTTCCCACTTTGGCCCTAGTGCTGGACCCATGCCAGTCAAAATTGCTGGCTGCTGCAAATACCACACCCCTCTGGTTTCACAAGGAAAACATTGCTTTCTCAACCCATATCCCCTTCGCAGTAATAGGAAACTTTCACTACCAGCAATGCGTGCTGCAAATAGATAGCGCAACTAATGAGAGATATCCAGATCAGTAACAGTGGTAACAATCAGAAGGGAAACGATAAATTGCAGGAGGGCCTTTCCTAATGAAAGGTCTGGGGGTTGATGTTCTGGGTCTAGCAACCCAAGCAGAGATATGCAGCTCTGGGGAGGAGTCAGGATTTCCTGCTCTTGATCATTGTACTTGTCTTCTAGATCGTTTTGGCAGAGGCTAAAAAGTTAAAAAAATCTGTCATCTCCTTGAAAATTATTTTTGTGCCTTTATAAACACCTGTCCTTTCAGATGGTCACACTAAGAGAATGTATGCAACATGCACTGAGGCAGGAAAAGTCAGAGGAGAAAAGCCAGAGCATTTCTTTGGTGACATCAATTATTCAGCTCCCAAGGACAGTGTTTCAAGAATATACTATAAATACAGTAAACACTAAACAGCTGCACCAAATTTTGGTCTTCAGTCTGCCTGAAAGCAAGACATGATGCTACCTTTTGCAGTTTTTCCAATTGACAGCACCATATAATCTTGAAAGCCTGAACTCTGCTCCTGTTTAGTACTGCAACTAAAGCAGTTTGCCTCATGTTGTTTGCACAGAATGAAAAGAAGTCTCTGTGAACTTACTTTTGGGTGCACTCTGCCAATTATGTTTGCAACCTGTGATTATTTAAACTGTCTGAGAGCTGTACGTATCTGACACTGTAATCATCAACTCTTTCCTCCTCTTGCACATTATTTTGATGTCTCAGATGTCATCCATTTGGCTCAGAAGAGGCCTCTCTCTCTATAGCAAAGTTTCAGGTTTTCCCACACTCTGCATGGTATTCAACTGTGAGAACTGGGTTCACACGTATTCCAGAGTTCATGATGTTGTGTCCCAGTTAAACATTTATATGTGTGATTGAAAAGAAAAACAAAACAAGTTATAATCCCATATGTAATTCTGTACCTTGTTCTAAGTAATTTGTTTCTCTTGTGTCAGTCTTTGCATGACATTTTTCCAATTGATAAAAAGAGGTCAGTCAATGAAAGTCAGAATAAGTGTGCCTCAAAGTATAGTCCACCAGCCCATAAGATGGTATTATAATTAATACTTGGAGGTGCTTTTCAAGTCAACCTAATATCATGGCCAGGAAGCAGTTACACTGGGTACAATATTTTTTTCTCAACTCCCCAGTCTCTGAGTGCCTTTGAGGAACGAGCAGCATGACTTCAGCCAAAGGCAGAAAGCTCTCTCTTAGGCAAAAAAGTCCTGTATGAATTTCTCACTCATGTAAGCAAAAACTGTACCCCAGAGTCATTCCAGTAATGATATGGACAGTACCAGATCTATTTGATCTAGCCACTGCTAAGAATGGATATACTGCAAAAGCTGTGAAGGAAGCACTCAGTGAGTCCAGCCCTCTTCAGCTATAAAGCAGCCTTTCAGCAAGACTTTTTGAGAACATGCATGTCGACATTCTAGCTCCTTAAGCTATATATCTGAAGTTTGAAAATTATTTGAAAAGTGTCTCCTAAAGAGTAGGCTGTAAGCCAAGCAAGGCGGACAGAAGAAGTAGTAACTGTTGTGGCAAGTAGCATTTTAATCTGCAGATCATACACATAGATAAAATTATTCTTATCTAGTAGGACCAGAAGATGGATAGAAGATGTGCTTCAGAATGATTGGCATTATCAAACATAGCAGCAAGAACAACTTATCATCTAAAATATACTTGGATTTGACACCCATTATGTCTTCAACACCAAAACACAGAGAAAGTGTCAGAGTAGCATTTTCCTGTAGTTTCATTTAAGAATAAGATACAAAGTCCAACATCTTGATGCTGGATGTTGATGCAGAGGTTTTCGATTTGTAAGTCTGATATTCTGGTGTAAAGATATTATACACCACGCTATTTGGAATATACTCTAGAAAAAAGCTAAACTAAAACTAGGTCACACATAAGGAAACATGAGCTCAATGTAAAGATCTTCCTTTAGCACTTTTTTGTCACTATCAAAAGCTGTAATCACTACTGCTGCATTAGACAGTCAATCTCTGCCTTTTTTTCACACAAAGAACAGAGAAAGCACAAAAAAAAGACAACAATAAGGGGCAAAATCAGGTCCTTGTAAAGAGTCTATTGTTCTTGAATTGTCCGTTTCTGAAGACAGTAAACATTTCTGCAGCTTGTACACTCTATTAGCTCAATGTATAGTCTACAAGAAAGAGCATACATGAATAATATCTTACACAGAGCAGACAAAAGAAATGCGGAGGGTAAAAATGAAGAGACTTAAAAGTATTAGAATTATTTATATATTGAATATTTTTGCATATTGATTTTTTTGTTTTCTTTTTAAAATGTAGCTTACATCAAATTATCCTCCTTCAAATAAGAAAACAGTATTACCCTTCAAATAAGAATCACAGAATCACAGAA
>VWPU01018079.1:0-63541 GCA_013398955.1 Callaeas wilsoni | reverse complement strand
GCCGGGGCAGCGGCGGCGCCGGGAGCCGGGCAGAGCCCGCGGGGCCTTCCCGTGGGCCGCCGCTCCGGCCCGGCCGGCCCTTTGGCCCCTGCCCGGGGCTGGCGGCCGCCACAGCGGGCGGGGTGACCCCGCGCCCGGCCCGCTCCCCGCCGCTGACAGTGTGGTCTCTCCATGCAGCTCTGCAGGAAAATTTGGACAAGCAGCTGTTCGGGCAGCACTTGGTGAGCAGGGTGGTTGTAAAAGCCGTGAGGGGCTTCTTGAACAACACCAAGGCCAAAAAGCCTCTCGCGCTTTCCTTGCACGGGTGGACTGGAACAGGCAAAAACTTTGTCAGTAAGATCGTCGCCGAAAGCATTTATAAAAGAGGTCTGCAGAGTAAATATGTCCATCAGTTCGTTGCAACTTTACACTTTCCTCACGCTCACAGCATCAATCTCTACAAGGTAAGAATGAGTTGTGCTGCAATGAGTTATAAATGTCATAGCATGATCAGCACTACAGACCTAGATGTTATTTTATGCAGTAACACGTATGCTATGCCAGTTTTGCAGTCTTCTGTACAGAGCTGTGTAGATCCTAACATCCATCAGGATTGGTTTTCCCATGAATGTAAAGTTTTTTGCGTGTGTTTTGACCCTCTCTTTAGGGAAGAGTGATATGGTTTAATTTTCATTCTGCACTTTGCTTAGAAATGGGACTGACTTAAGGATAAAAACGATTCCTGGTTAGGTGACATGTTGCTGGTCACTGCAAAAAACCAAATAGCTCATGACTCTGGGAAGCAAGCCGGTGACCCCCAGGTTTGTCAGGCACCATGGCAAGCTGGCACTGGCTCTCTGAGGCATCGTTATCTGTTCTACTGCACACTGAGCAGCTTATTTAGTTTTCTGTGGATCCATTTCCTAATTGTAAAGCAAAATCACAAAATACTCTGCTGCCAGAAAGGTACAGGTAAATGTACTTGGAATTTTGTCAGTTCTGTAGGCAGGGAGATACCATGGAGCAGTAGCTCAGATGTGTTTTATGGGTTTTTTTGTTCTGACTTTGTTCACAGCACATTTCGAATGAGTACCACTGTCTTGTAGTACTGCATGTTGATATTCAGTTTGTATATGTTAAAAATGGGAACAGGATGGTCTACAAACCTGATTTCTAAACGGAGGAAATAGACATTTCCTCCTTTACAACTTATTCCCCCCCTTCTTTTAACTGAGCTATTTTGAAATAAAATGATGCTTTTCTGCATTTGTTTTGAGGTGAATACACTTGGGAGATTTGCTGCCCAAGGCATTAGGAGGAAGTATTGCTGCTTATCCCCAGTACACCTGCAGCTCAGGGACTGAGTAGAATAAATA
The DNA here is from genome assembly GCA_013398955.1 of Callaeas wilsoni. NCBI lineage: Eukaryota > Metazoa > Chordata > Aves > Passeriformes > Callaeidae > Callaeas > Callaeas wilsoni. The sequence continues at coordinate 62,186 of VWPU01018079.1, read as the reverse complement.
AAAAAGTGATGAATCATTGAAAACAGTCAGAACAGTTATTTCTCATTCATCTACCAGCACAGCAACCCTTTTCCCCCCAGTTAATGCATTATTGACCTTGAATGTAATACTAAAGAGAAAAATGCAATGCTTAAGTGAGAGAATCTTTCAGTGCAATAAAGCATTAGCCCTTCTGAACAGCAGTGTTTTAAGAAGGACTTGTAATTGTCTTCATTTAACTTGTGATTGATTTAAACACAGAGAATTAAATTATATTTCTGCTTCTACCAGTGACTGCAGGTGCAATTTCTCACTGCTGCTGCCAGGTAGCAAATTTAATCTTGCTTTTATTAAGAATGTTTAGACCAAAGTGCTGCCAAAAGTCATTATCTGGCTTGTCAGGGCTTGGCTTTATGTGGCCATTCCTTGGTGGAACCCATTTTTTGTCCCACTAGGCACTTTCATTTTTGCTTTTTATAGGAATATCTAGGAGAATTCCTGCTTATCTCATCCCATCTCTTGGTGTGTTAAAATTTTTCAGAACCAGCACGAGATTTTGAGGTTTCATTTATAGCTTGTAACCATGTTTTAGTCAAGAAGCCAAAGCTATTAAAATGGCACCACTGAAATAACTCCTTCAGGACAAGGTTCCATAAACAGAAAGTGCTATTTTTTCTCTCTTCAACACAAACTCTTTCAGCATCTTTCACTCTTATGGCACTCAGGACCAGTTGCAGTCGTGGATTCGGGGAAATGTGAGCATCTGTCCCCGGTCACTCTTTATATTTGATGAAATGGATAAAATGCACGCAGGACTCATTGACTCAATCAAGCCCTTCCTGGACTACTATGAGCTGCTGGATGGGGTGTCCTACAGACAAGCCATCTTCATCTTCCTCAGGTACACAGTGGCTTCTCAGGTTTGCTGTTCTGTACACTCCACGCTTTTACTTCATAATTTCAACTTTTAAAACTACCCCCAGCTACAGTCTCTGTTTTCTCTTTACTTAGCAATGCAGGAGCTGAAAAGATAACAGAGGTGGCACTAGATTTCTGGAGAAATGGGAGGACAAGGGAAGATATCCAGCTCACAGATATCCAAAATGCACTGTCTGTGTCCGTCTTCAACAACAAAAATAGTGAGTAAAACTGGGATTGCTTTTTGAGGTGGAAAAAGTTACACAAAAGGGATGGGCTGCATTTAGCTGCATTATTACAAGCTATGGTTTCTTCTTGATGTGGCCTCCAGTTTTTGGCTTGTGAGGAGCAAAAGTGCAGTTTTGGGGCCTGCAGTTGGCTCCCAGGATGAGTGAAGATTAAGGAGCTCAGTGTGCACCTTAGCCAGCAGCCTGTTTGCTGCCTGTTGGACTGCATGTGTTCGGGAAGTGCTTCCTAGGTTTCCTCACACAGGACTTCTGGTGAAAAGGGGTTTTAACATAATTAAGCGCTAAATTTAGCATTGGAAGTAAACACACTACTTCTTAAAAAGTTTAGATGTTAGCTCCAAAAAAAAGGGAATAAAAAAATTGGTCTGGGAGAGCTGATAAGAGAGAGAAAATCTGTCCCTGTCTAGGTGAGAGAGGGAAACGTATGAAACCAGCACCTGGAGAGCAAGGCTCAAGCACAGTCAAAATTCATTCATTCAGCCTAAAGGACCACATTTATGTGTCTGTCCAAAATTTTATGCACAAAGTAACATGAGAAGGGGCTTGTATTGACTTGTGCAGTATAGTGCCTTAAATTCCCAGGTGAATTCTTAGCTGTGATCTGCCCCGTGCTCCCATTCAACCCATGGTAGTGTTTAACCGGAGAAGTCCTAACAAACCTCTTCTCTTTCCCTTCACAGGTGGATTTTGGCACAGCACCTTGATTGATAGAAACCTCATTGACTACTTTATTCCTTTCCTGCCTCTGGAATACAAACATGTGAAAATGTGTGTCAGGGTTGAGATTGAGTCGCGTGGCTACACTGTGGATGAAGACATTGTGAGCAGGATAGCTGACGAGATGACCTACTTCCCCAGAGAGGAGAGAATTTACTCAGATAAAGGATGTAAAACTGTGGATGCAAAGCTGGATTATTATTATGACTTCTAATGCTTTATTGCTACAACCTGCAAAGAAGCAAATTTAACTTAATCACAAAGTGGGGGACCTGAGACATTTCATTTTTAAGTACTTTTTAAAGAAAGGAACACTCTTTTGTAGCTGGTGTGTAAATAAGCAGCAGTGCCTCTGCATTTTTATTTTGTCACCAGTCACGGCTCCCGAGTGCTTCAGCCCTGTGCTGTGAAGGTAAGAAGGAACTGCTTTGGGAATTCCTGGATCTGGCAGGGCTCAAGACTCCTTGAATCATGTGTTGATCATCGAAACCCTTTGGCAGACTCTTGACAGGTATAGAAGGACTGAGACTATGACCTAATTTTAATTCAATTTTGCTCTGATGTGGATGATCTCTAGACAATATTGAGAATTTTAATCAAAGTTCCTGTGTCTCTGAAAGCCTTCATTGGTCCTGTGTGGGAATATGCATTAAAAATAGAATATATGTCTTCTTGCCTTCAACAGCTTGGGCCCAGTAAAGATAAGGGGGGGATTCTGGAATTTAAAAATCTGGGCTCTTCTATCCAACATCATACAGTGCCATTGTCTTTTTCAAAACAGAGATACAATTTGGTCTCCTGTGTGTCAAACCAAGAATATAAAACTCTTTGTTGTGAATAGTGTTCAGAGAGCTTACTTAATATTACAAGGAAGTGAGTTAAAATCCTTAACTGCCACTTTGGTGTAGTTAGTTCCTGGTTTTGGTTAGTTTTTGTTTATAAAGTTAACCACAGCAGGTTCTCCCAGGAGTGATCTCAGGAGGGAGAACTGTCCTCTGGGACTGGTAAGTCAGCTTCATGGAAGGGCTGCAACGTCATGGGAAATGTGTACAGATTAAATTTTACACCATGGAAATTGAAAAGAGGTTTCTCCATTTACACATTGAGTTCAGGGGTTTCTCTTTTTCATCTTCTCACCACACTGTGTGCCTTTGAGGCAGGGATGGAGGCAGATCAAAAGGCATTTGGACAAAACCTCTAAAATATGTCCACTGAAGTTACTGCGAAGGGTGTCAGACTTGTTTCTGAATGTGAGCACTGCAGAGGCTTTTTTCATTCCAGCTGCTATTCAAAATAAACTTTTCTCATCAGAAATGTGTTTCTTAGCTACCTCCTGGTGTTCTTTGCATTCAGAGATTTGATACTAATTTTGCACAAACTTACTCCATGTTGAGGAACAGCACGCTGCATGCCTGGGTGTTCAAGCTGTGCTTGAGTACAGGTATCTCCCTTCTGGAGTTCAAAGGGCAGAGATAGGAGGAGATGTGACTCTTTGCTGTCTGGTGAAACAAATCAAGCTTGGAGTGGAAACTGCACTTCTGGACCATTTATACTAATTACAGTCGTGTGGTTTTTGTAGAGGCAGACTTGCCAGATGTATGTGTGCCCAATAAGGATGAACTTGTCTCATAGAGAACAGTTAAAATCCTGCTGCTCATCTCCTCCCACTGTGGTACCACTGCTTGAACACTGCAGGCTCCGTTTGAAGCCGCCCACGTTTTCTGTGGCAGCATCTTGGAGTTTTCTCTGCAAGGGGGAGAAAAAAAAGGGCCAGTGAGGCTCCAGCTGTCCACATGCTGTGAAGGTGTGTGATATGCAAATTCTCAATCCTAGTATTTGTCAGCAAATGAGTGCTTTGAACTCAGGTATTTATCTGTTTCTTTGACTTCCTGATTATAGCAAATAATTGGGTAATGGAAAAAAGCAGATGTAATAATGATAAACTTGTACTATTGTCTGGTACCCTCTCCTCACGAGAATCAGTACAACCAAGCCATCTTGTGGCTTTTCCAGAACTGTCTTAGTTCTGCTTTGTGTGCCAGGGCAGCATCAATACAAGCATTTGACATACAGTGGTAGCCAGTATTTAATTGTATCACAACCCTGAGTGGCCCAGGGTAGATGGAAGCTTCCTCTGGAGAGTAGGAATGATGTGGAAAGGCTGGAGACTGCCTGTTTAATTTCTATTCTGTTCTGCAGACCTGCCCAGGAGCAGCTCCATGAAATCACTGCCAGATTTGATCCTTCTGATCCTGTTGTTATTCCTCCCCTGTATGGTTTCAGAGCTAAGGTCCTCACTCTTTCTTGCTGTGACTGGATAACTTTGGCCATTATTCTACTTAATAGGCCATTGAAGACTGGATCAGACAACTTAATGGAAAACATCATGGGGGAAAGATCTGCTGCCCAGAGAAACAGTCTATTGGCCAGGTGAGAGGAGCTGAGCAGTCCCAAGAGTGAATTCTGTTCTTACCAGAGTCCAGTACAAGCAGCTGCTGCTTTAGTTCAACTTTCTGCAAGGAGTGTTCCGAAATCTCACACTGTGCTCATAAAAGCAGAGGCCATGGTTTGAACACGCTGAAAGAGGAAGTGCTGCTGTCCTGCAGCCAGAGGCAGCCTGGCCCCAGAGCCTGAGGTGCTCAGGGAAGGACAAGCAGCTGAGCTGTCCCAGGAGTGGTGAAGTCCAAGTGAACAGCAGAGCCTGTACTTCCCAGGCCACTCCCTGACATCTCCTGGTTCGTCCTCAGAGCACAGCAGGTGGTTCACACCTGAACCTTCAGTGAGGTGTGAGCTGCTGCCAACAGCCTCACAATTCCAAAGGAAGTGTAACAGAACTGTGCAGTGCAGCTGCCTGCAAACTGCATAAACCAGTACTTTCCTTTATCTGAAAATGATTAACCAAGAGAGAAGAAGTAACTTAGGATTTATTCCAACTGCAGTACGACAGTATTTAGTGTTTTGAAATAGCACAAATATTTTCTTTTTGGAGTAAGTGAAACTGGATGCGGCATATACAACTACGAATGAATCAGTTAGCAGGCAAAACATCACTCTGAAAAGTGACAGTCCAATGTCCCAAGGTTAACGGCTTGCTAGTGTTTGGCTCTGGAGATTGCATCAGTGTGAACAGTTTGCCAACGTTTGACTAACGCCAGTGGGGCTGTAAAAGGCAATCAACACTTTTAATTTAGAGCTTAACATGAGCGCTAAACTCTCCGTTGTAATTTGAATTAACATAATTGTAATGAGACTTATAATTTAGCATCACCTCATAAAGGAAGTTTAAGAACAAGTGAGGGAATAGATGATGCAGCACAAAAGCAGCCCCATCCCTCGTACCAATTTAAAACCAGTACAATCAGCAAAGTGGAAGGCACTTCTGTCTTGCATTGTAACATTCAATACACAAATGATGGGAAACTAAGAGTTAAGGCTTGCAACAGCATTTAAACCCCAGCCTCCCCACTGGGTGAAGGTTAAATTGATCTTTCCCAGCTTCTTAACTCATACTCACCCTTTCATACAGGCATTCTTTAACGTTAAAAGCTACTATAAAACATACCTAACTAGTGAGGTATACGATTGTTGCTGTTGCTTACACTTCAGCACAAAAATACACTATTAAAAATAATTTCTTCCATCCAAGTGTCTTCCAAGCAAGGTGAGAGTAGCATTATCCACATCTTGACCATTAGGAGCAGCAGGGAGGGACTTACAGACTTCAGGCCCAGGAGCCCACACAGCTTAACCTGACAAACTGCAACAGTCAAATCCTCATCAGAGATTTTTCTGCTTAAGTACAGAAGACTGGCCTAGTATGTTGTAACACAGCCCTCAGATGGGTCCTTCAGTTTAGGAAGATCTGGAGTCACAAATTTACTTAGCTCCTTTAAAGAATATAAAGTTTCTTTAAAAATTTCTTTTTCCCCAAAGAAACATGGGGCCAGCTCTTACTTCCTCTTCCTCTGCCCTCTATTATTTAGTAACAGATTTCTAGGAGCTCATAATGACTTTCCATATGACTGTACTAGGAGATGTAGGATGATGCCCAGCTGAAGGACAGGAAGATTTCTACCATATCATCTTCTTACTGCAATGCACCAAGGAGTTCAACCCTTGCAGACATGATCATAGTTCAGAACACAGCACACATCCCTCCATTTCACTATGAATGTGAACAGGACGGTGTACATGGAAGGGAGTATGACTCTCTGGAAAAATTCCTGTTTTCCTTTGCTCCGATCTAGTTTATGTGGAAAGAGGAATTCAATACTTAATAATCCCAGCACTTGGAAGAATAAAGCAGGAGAGGCTGTATCCAGTGCTATGTGTCACACTAGAAATTCTCTATAGACGAAAACTAAAACTAAGGGGGGCAACATCTGGATACCAGCCAGTTCAGAGATGAACAGCGCTTCAAAGCCAGGCTGGATGGGACTATGAGTGACCTGATTCAGTGGAAAGTGTCCCTGCCCATGGCAGAGGGTGGCACTAGATGATCTCTAAGTTCCCAATTCTATGTTAAGTTAAACAAAAAAAAACAAATAAAAACCCCCACAACAACAAAAAAAACCAAAACCAATCACACAAAAAAGCTACTAAACCCATACAGCTCACTCTGGTATTTTCACCATACTCCCTGCAACAGTAAAAAAGTGTAAGTGCAAATACACAGATTTCCAAAAGCTCTGAAAGTGCTTTGGAGACTCAAAGGGGAAATCAACCCCTGGCTTTCGTATCTCTCATCACAAGGTCTTCGTGAATATCCAGCTTGGCCTGTACAGTCTTGCAGCCTTTATCAGAGTAGATCTTCTGCTCCTTGGGGAAGTAGGTCATCTCATCAGCCACTGCCTGGACAATCTTCTCATCCACAGCATAGCCACGGGCTGCCATTTCGGCCCTGACACACATCTTCACATGCTTTTGCTCCAGGGGCAGGAAAGGAACAAAGTAGTCAATAAGGTTCCTGTCAATGATGCTGCTGTGCCAAAGGCCACCTGAATAAATTGGGGGGGGGGGAAAAATCGTAAGAAGGAGTTTCTCTAAACTTGATCCACATATGACGGGATCCACAGGCCAGGCTGAATTCACAAAGCACTTTGTCTCAGCCTCTGAGGAATGAATTCCCCATTTTTGGGGCAAAGTGACTTACTATTCTTGTTGTTGAAGACTCCTACAGAGAGCAAGGGCTCCAGGTCTTTCAGCTGAATATCTTCCCTGCGCTTTCCACTTGTCCAGAAGTCAAGAGCTGCTTTGTTTATTAAATCACCACCTGCATTGCTGATCATAAAAGAAAAATGTACAGTGGTGAAATACAGACACAACTGAACCAGAATTTCTTTTGCAGACAGCTACACATATTGCTAATCTCCTTGATATTAAACAAATCATCAAAAAGAATCCTGTAAGCCAAACTTTAGGGAACGTCTCCAGTTCTTTAAGTAGCCATCAGTGTGTGGTGGGTTGCTCCCAGCCAGCAGCCCAGCACCTACACAGCCACTTGCTTACTCCCTCCTGCCTCAGTGGGATGGAAGCAGAAAACAGGAAAAACAAAAGTCTGAAGAATTGTAGGTCAAGATAAAGATAGTTCAATAGGAGGAGAAAAAAGAGGAGAAAAAAAAACAAACACAGAGGACTAAGGAAATCACTCACCGCCCCCACAGTCAGACCAACGCCCAGGCAAATGCTGAAGAACCACCACCTCAAAGCTGAAACCCCACTTTTTTTCTCCACCCCTGCTTTTACTGATGAATATGACATGCCATAGTATTAAATATCCTCCTGGGCAGTTCAGGTCAGCTGTCCCAGCTGTGTCCCCTCCCGTCCTCCTGCCCACTCCAGCCTACTGTGGGAAAAGCCTTGAAGCTTTGCAAACATCATCCAGAAGCAGGCAAAACACTGGTGGTGTTATCGACACTCTCATAGCCACAAATCCAAAACACCACCAAACCAGCTGCTCTGAACATAGTTAACTCCATGCTAGCAAGGTCCAGGACTTGGTGCAACCATCCCAAAATGTGAGCTCTCTTATGTCCTGTGCTCTGGGCCGGGTTCATGAGCTCAGCACACTGCAGTGGCCATGCACAGCATCAGACCTGCTCCACTACAGCCACAGGCACAAGCTCAGAGTGCTCCCCACTGGTTTTTTTTTTGCTGTTCTTTGAATGAGGTCCCCAAGAAACATCATTATAATCATAAACAAACACTCAGTATCTCAAAATGACAGGAATTGGTGCCACAGACCTGAGGAAGATGAAGATGGCTTTCCTGTAGGACACCCCATCAACCTCCTCGTAATAGTCTAAGAAGGGCTTGATGGCATCAATGACACCTGGATGCATTTTGTCCATCTCATCAAAAATGAAGACAGAGGAGGGACAGGCACTGACATTGCCTCGAATCCAGTTCTGCAGCTGTTCCTGGAACAAGAGGTTGAAAACCACTGAAAAACAAGGTCTTTACTGGATGTACTGCAAGATTCTTGTATGCGACAGATTCTGAGGACACACTCTGAAATCTCAGTATCCCACACTCACTGGCTGGTGAATAAAAGAGGAAAAAACAAGCAAAGGGAATCACCCAACACATGCAGACCAATGTCTAGCCTGAGCTAGAGCAACAACCACCTTGGAAACCAATGCCCCCCTCACTTTTTCCTTCTTCAACCCCCTTTTCTATGGCTGAACATGACAGCATGTGGTATGGAATATCCTTTTGGCCGACAGGGCTCAGCTGTCCAGGCTGTGTCCCCATCCCATCTCTTGCCCGCCCCAGCCCGCTCAATATGAGTGGGGAAAAAACAGCAAGCTTTAGAGCTGTGCAAGCATTACTGTTACAGCCAAAACACCACTGTGTTCTCAACACTATCAACACTGTTTCAGCCATAAATGCAAAACATGGCCCCGCGGGGGCTATGGAGAAGGTTCCTTCCATCCCGGACAGCCAGGATAATGCAGCTGGAACGACAAACTCTCCTTGCAGCGAGCAGGGGCTTCAGCAGATGGCATCAGTGAGCGGGCAGCGCTAGGAAACGGAGACTAGCTCAGGTTTGATTTCTCGGCTTTTTGGTGCCTTTTACTTTACGCACGAACTTCTCCTTCCGTCTCTCCTAAGCATCACCTTTGGAATATCCAGCTGCACACCTCCAGCTGTCAGGAATATGAATCAGAATATTCTGAATTGGAAGGGACCCACAGGGATCATCGAGTCGAACTTTTAAGCGAATGGCCCATACAGGGATCGAACTCACAACCTCGGCGTTATCAGCATCATTCTCTGATCATCTGAGCTCATCCCAACGCGAACCTGGGGGAGATGTGCAGGACAACTCCCCAGCAGGGTTTTAGGGACCGACTGGGGGTAACCGGGCCACCTCGTGCCCCTCCTCACCTTGTAGAGCTTGACCTGGTCGTGGTGGGGGAAGTGCAGGGTGGCCAGGAAGAGATGGACGAACTTGCTGCGCAGGCCGGCAGGGTGGACCTGCTCCGCCAGGATCTGGCTGAGGAAGTTCTTGCCGGTGCCGGCCCAGCCGTGCAGCGACAGCATCAGCGGCTTCTTGGGGCTGGGGTTGTTGCTGAAGCCCAGCACCGCCTTCAGCACCACGTCCTTGGCCAGGTGCTGCCCGAAGAGCCTGTTGTCCAGCTGCGCCTTCAGCGCTGCGGGGAGAGGGACAGCTCAGCACCGCCGGTCACCGCGCACGCCCCGGGCCGCGCTGCCCAGTGACCGGCCGAGCTCGGGGGCAGCCCGGCCGCCCCCCGCCCCCGCCGTACCGGTGGCGTTGAGGCGCTGCCCGGCGCGGGGGCAGCACTCCACGTAGCTACAGTAGAACCTGGGGTGGGACAGGTAGCCGGTGAGCGCCGAGGCCACGCCGATGGCCAGCCCCACGCTGAGCGGCTCCAGCGCCGCCAGCCCCGGCAGCAGAGCCCACAGCAGCGGCAGCGACCGCGCCATGGCTGCCCCGAGCGCGCGCGCCGAACCCACCGCGCCTGCGCGGCCCCGCCCCGTGAGGGGCCGCCGCCGCCGCCATCTTTGTGCGGGGCAAAGGGACGGGCAGGGCGGAGATCCCGAATCCCGGGATCGGGAGGCTGGAAGGGACCGCCGCGCATCATCTGGTTACCAATCCGCCGGCTAAATCAAACTCTCCAATACCGGCTTTTAGCGCTAGCGAGGTTAGGCGTTACTTTATTCTGGCCAGGCCGAATAAATTGCAGCCTCCACACAGACACAAAATTTTTTCACTTATTTATTCACCTTTTTAACAAGTAAAAAATTCTTGCTCATCGATTCTAAGTTACATAATTTTCTCTCATTAGTTACTATTCTACCCTCTATTGGTTATTGATTTCTCACTCCTTGTGCTAATTAGTCCATCATTTCAATCTTTTTAGTATCTTTTTTCTCTAGTAGAGACTTTACAATGCAGAAACAGAGTCTGCTAGTCTCCAACAAAATGATTTCTACAAAATGTCCTTGTGGTCCATAATTTTTACACTCCAGGTGTTCAACCCCAACAATACATATTTCTCTCTCAGGCTTTGTTCATTGAGGCAGTTTAACTATCAGAGTTAGTTTATCAAAATGTAAAATTTCAGTAATTCTCACAAGCTATGTTCCCTGCCTGTTGATTTGTGTCCTTGGCACCACCAGGAAGAGCCTGATCCACCTTCTTGGCACCCCTGCCTTAGGTATCTATACACATCGATGAGGTCTAGCAATGGCCTTTGCCGCCCTGATGGTGCTGTAAACCAGCACAGTCAATTTCTGCTAATATAAACCACGAAACCAGCAAAGAAAATGCTCCAGTACTGCTCCGAGAAGCAGAGTACACAACTTCATATGGTATAAGGAATATTAGGTTAGTGCAGCCTCTGCCTTTTGGAGCTGCTGTGGGTGGTAACCCTTATGTTCCACATAAGGGAACCTGAGAAGGAGCACCAGCTTGGCCCCATGTGCCCTTGCCACCGCCTTACCTGTGAAATTCAGAGTGTCATTCTTTTTGCAGCACTCCTGGAAGCGGCACTTGAGCCAGGAGTCGGAGGAGAAGAGATGCCAAGCCATGACAGCGCTTCCCGCAACGATCGAAGCGCTGAGAGGGTCAAAAGCCGGCGTCAGAGTGGGCAGAAGAACAAAGATTACAGCAGCCTTCAGGAGCTTCATGGTGGGAGCTGACTGCCAGCCTGGCTCAGCAGGAAAAGAAACCAAAACAGAAACTGCAGAAAAACTTCCTGGAGCGTGGAGCCTGGGACTGCTGAAGGGGCTGGAAGCCAAGTCTCCTGTAAGCTAGAGGTGTTAATGAGTTAACAGACTTACCACGCCGCTCCAGGAGAACTGGAAGTGTTGTGAACAGAGCATTGCACAGGCAGAGCGAGAGTTTCACTAGAACAATCCAAGCTCTGGTGGGAGGAGGTCTGGAACCTCTCAGCATCTTAACCAAGGTGCTAATTGGGCTGGTGATTAACGGAGAACACAGAGATGCTTGTTTTGGGCTTAATTGCGAGTGGTTGGGCACACAACATTACACAGCCTGAGGATTTCCGTAGCAGTGCCTGGGGCTCTGCAATTCATAGCACTGAACGTGTCAGAAAGCTGCTGTATTAAAACCAAGTTCCCAGAGCAGATTTTTTTGTCCTGACAATTTCACTATCCAAAAATGTGTGTTTGCAAAGAAGGACAGACAGCGAAAAAGGGTTTGTTTTCTCAGCAGACACTTTTTTTTTTAAATGAAAAAAAAAAGTGAAACGCACTTTTCAGTAATTCCCATTTTATTTTTAAAATCTCACTGGCAAAACACGGAGCAGCGTTATTTAGTATTCAAAATACCTGCTCAAGGGTTGATGACTGTCTCGACAAGAGCGCCCAGTGCTGCCGACTGCCGAGCAGCCAGGAGGTGCCGTTGTCTCCTGTTAGAGAATCCAGGCTGCCAGCTGCCATCGAGCCTTCAGGTGGACACAGTTTAAACTCTTGGCTCCTCATTCCAAGACTGGAATGCGTTTCGTTCCTGAGTTTGCCCAGGTGTCCTCCGAGCACCAAAAGAGCTGGATTTCCAGGGCTTTCCAGCTACCATCTCCACTTGGACACCCAGAGACTGCAGAGAGCCCAGAGGAAGGAACTGGCAGTGGGATATGCAGGATTCCATGTCGCCTGGGCTCTCTCCGAGCTCTCTTGGAGACAAATAAGCTTTGTAAAGGTGGTTTGATACCGCTGGAAATGCTGGGAAGTCTCCGAGGACCTCTTTCCTCTGCACCGACCCTTCTGCATCTGTCCGTGCTGAACACTAGATGGGGCGTCAGACACAGGATTCGGTCCAGGATTTACATGGGACAACAGTTCTTGCGGAGAGCTGAGTCATGTTTGAAAAAAACAGAGCAGTGTGGGCTCCCATCTGCAGAGCTGACAACTTGTGTTGTGAAACGTGATTTCTTGGGATACACAATAACCCGGCCCGCGGCTGCTGAGGGATCGCAGAGAGCCAGAGCCATGAGGGCCATTTCAGCAAAAGAGCCAAAGCCATCCTACAAAGGAAGGTGGAGAGTTTGGATAAAGAAATGAGGCTGTTCAGCTGGGATCTGCAGATTCGTGTCTGTCCATCTGAATTAAAGTGTGAGCAGGTTGCCTTGCTCACCTCTCAGGCTTCAGCAGGTATTTCACCATTCCCGTGTAGAATCAGTGTGGTCCAACAAACACAGATGTGGACTGTCACCCCTGAATCTCTCTGGGATGAAAGGTAGTGCCACGCTGTGTCTTGCAAAGGGTGAATCAGTTTCACAGCAGTGTTTTCTGAATGATGTGTGAAGGAGGTGAGATGTCCTGAGCAATTTTTTTGTTGTGCTCTTGTGTGTTTACGCAAGGTCTCACCAGCCTGGAAGGGACTGCATCTCCCAAAACACAGATGGGAAATGCAAAGTAATATGCTAGAAACAGCACAGAGAAGGAGAATTACCTCATCTGTGCAAAAAGAAAGGGTAGCATGAGACACATCGATAGATCTTCTCCTCTCCATGTGGGAGGGAGGTGGCATATATTTCCTATACAACAATAGGACGTATGCTGCATAACAGGTACCAGATGGGTGTTTAAATAATCTTCAGCTGCTGCATGTCATGCTGTTATCTCATTATCCGTTACAAGTTAAATGGGTTCAAGCTGGGCATGGACATGGATGAGATGTCTAATAGCGGTGGTGAGGCTGACATTGATGGCAATTTCCTTGAACAGCAGTCTGGAAGCTCCAAGTGGAGCACAGACCCTGCAACACGCAGTCCACAGTGTAATGTTTTGTGCCTGTTTTGTTGAACATGTTGCTCTTTCACCTCAACACCCTCCTGTGCCCTAGGCACTGAGCTGCCATCCTGTTGTGCATTGACATTGCCCTCCTGACCAGCACAGGGGTGGGGTGGTTGGCCAGCAGCGGGTCATCTTGAACCAGCTGCCACAAGCTGAAAGGACAGAAAATCTGCAGCAGAGAAGAACTTTGGAAAGGTGTTCAGTGTGCAATAGGCTTGGGGTGTCTGTGATTTGGGGTGTTGATCAGCAGTGGAAGTGGTGTGGTGAGAAGGAGAGGGTGTGGAAAAGGAAAAGACGTGGCAGAGAGTACAGGAAGAAGAACAGTAGGAATTTGGGGCTCGGTGGTATGAGCTGGAGGATATGGGGTGTTTGCAGTGAGTAATTCGGGGTGCTAAAGCTGTTGTGGTAGAGGAGGCAATCAAGATGCGGCATCTGTGTTGCAAAGCTAGAGATAAGGGATGCAGACATGGAGTACTCAAGGCCAAGGGTGAGGAGAGAGAAAAGTCTCAGATGAGATTTTTGCCTGGCCTGACCCTGCTTCCGGTGTGTTGGAATTTCCTGCGACCTGCAGTTTGATTGGTTTAAAGTCAGCATTTTCAGGACTTTGGGCTGGCTTACTTTAAGCTTTGAGCTCTCTGGCAGAGAGCTCAGAGAATCTGGGATGTGGCTAGTTAGCAGGGCTCTCCCATCACAAGGCAGCAGGCCTCCCAGCTGGCTGGTGAGCCAAGGCAAATGTCTCCAGCCAGGGGACAGGGCACTAAGAATCAGGGCTGCAGCCCTGTCTTCAGTTCATGCGTGCAAGAGTTTTCCAGGTAAGAATTGCAGAATCAATGAATCAATGCTTTTCCTAGAAAAAGTCTGTATTTTTGTTGGAGGATGTATAAGGTCCTCAAAATTTCCAAGTGCTTTGTGAAAGAGGTTTGGAAATGTGCTGTTTTACATGAGGTGCTGGGCTGGCAAGAGGTACTTGCTGAAGCTTTCTAGCTGAATAAGAAGAGCTGGAGACTCATTTTTCCCTACATTCATTTCTACACAATCTCTCCTTGCCTTCTGACTCTGGCTAGACACTCTCTAATGGCCTGAGTTTTTCTGAGAGGATTTTCCTTTATTTTTACCCTTTTTCTACCCCCGCGCCGCCCCCCCATGTGTGGTTTTGCTTTGTTTTCTTTCCCTGCTTTAATTTCAGCTTCATCTTCCAAGTGCTGCTTATCCTAAACATAGAGATGAGGCAGTGACAGGAAAGGGCTGCCACTCTGACGTACATTGGGATCTTTAAAGAGTGGGATTGTGGTGGGCTTTATCCAAATACAGAGCGTGGCTAAGCTCTGAGGACTACACTAATGCTGTGGAAATGCTCTGACTCATGGAATGTGTTCCTTGACCTTTCTGTAATGTGACAGAAGGAATAACACAAAATACCAAAATCTACATTAATGTTGAGCAGACATTGTCTAATCCTAGAAACACCCAGAGAGTCGAGAGCCTGTCATCCTTCTCTTGCAGGTAGGAAAATTGAGGTTTGCGGATGATGAAAGTTTTTTTTTGACACGGTAGTTCATAGCAAAGGGTTTAACAATTCTGTTTTGTCACTGAAATATTTACTCAAGAGCTTGAGCCGTGATTCAGCTTGGACAGGCTTCAAAATCCTTGTCTGGGGTACAAAATCAGAGTCCCTTGGGTCAGTGTGGGTGCTGTGCTGTGTGAAGAGGGACAGTCCAACAGGGAAAGAGATGGACGAGCTTGGGATCTGAGTGAAATAGAACATGATATACTTGCCCAATAAATCTGCCCTTGGGAAATAATTCTTTTGGTCATGTCTGAACCCTTGTGAAATTCTGAGATACCAGGAGGGTTGGATTTTGTTCTGGTTGCTGTCTCTGAAAAATTCCATTGAGAGGTTCTTCCCTACAACAAGAAATAAGTGTTTCCTGTTTGGAAGCCCAATCTCAAAGCCCTTTTCCCTGAGCCTAGGCTGCGGTCAGAGAGCAGAGTCTCGCCGTGCTGTCCCAGCAGGGTGAAAAACCAGCCCTGAGGACCTACCAGAGTTTGGATGCTGAGGAGCTCCAAACCAGAGCTTTCCCTGGGCTGCACCGGCACAGCTCCTCCCCAGAGCAGCTGGGACCGAGAAGGTGTTGTCAATGCTGCCGGTGCCCTTTGGCCGTGGGGAACGCTGGCAGCTCTGCAGGGGGAGAAAGATGTGATTTTAAACCTGATCCCGAGTGGTTTGCAGCAGGTGGAGTTACACAGGTCGTGTTACCTGGCAGGGATAGGAGTGAGAGGCAGGGGAGGGAACGTGTTTAAGCCGTGCTCCTTGTGTTGGTGAGGAAAGCTTTCATCTCACATTTCTTGCCTACCGTGGGAACTTGCTGGAAATGTAATGTTTTATAGATAAGCACAAGGTGACAATGCTGGCAGGACACTTCTCTGCTCTTTACAGAGTGAGTCCTGGTGCTGGAAGCTGCTTGATCTTTCGCACATATCGACTCCATCAAGCACTGATGGATGGAGATGGTCTTTCTCAGAACAAGCACAAGGAATTATTTAAGTGTCTGGCAGCCAAAATAGCTCTGTTCCCTCGCAGGCCATTGTGTGTTCCAGAGGCAGAAGGGACGGAGGGAGGCAGCCCTTCGGCTTTGGATAGAATCAGAGGTTTATGTTCATATGAACAGGAATTGCCAGGACTGTCACAGTGGCAGGCTTTGAAGAGAAGAGTTTTTAAATCTGTACTTGGGTGATCTTAACAGGTGTCCATTTCTCAAACGGACTTCTACGTCCTGGACACGCTCCAGTCTCATATTTTGGTGCCAGGAATAAAAAAGTTAAGGAATAGCTTGGAGAAAAGTGCTGTTAAGAGTTTAACTACCGGTTAACTACTGTTAACTACCAGTGCTGTGAGACACTGGGGCTCAGGTGCGTGTTTTATGGGGCTGCTTTGGGTGTCTGCTATTGCAAGGCAAGAGGACACAGAAGCCCAGGGTCTGGTTCACCCTCCCTGGAATTGTTCGAAAGTCGTGTGGATGTGGCTCTTGGGGAAGTGGTTTAGTGGTGAACACGGGCGGTTTAGGGTTGGATTTGATGATGCTTGAGGTTTTTCCCCAACCTGAATGGTTCTATGATTCCACGATAATGGCACCACCCAAAGCCAGGTGCAGATAAGCAGCAGCCTCCGCTGGACCATGCAAATCCACCTGGGCTGGCAGCTGAGAGAGGCAGCCTCAGGGCAGGAACTCAGGAAAGCAAAGCAGGGTGGGGACGGTGCTCTACCATTTAGCAGCCTCGCCTTTTCACCCCTTCTGCCGAGCTGGCTCTGCTCCGACCTCATGGCCTCCGGGCTCTGATTTCAAGGCCTGTGTCGTGCAAGATCGAGATGAATAATGTATGAAATGGTAGCGATAGACCCAGTGGATGGGCTATCGATGCTGGCAGTTAGGCTCTGTTTTGACTTGTAAACTAAACATTCCTGGTTCAGACATCCTCTGTGGTTTAGTGATTAGATCTGGGAACTGCATTTGGGGTCAAGTCAAGGTGCTCTCACCCGGCTCCAGCAACACTGGCTTAGTCACATCATCTGTTCCTAATCCTCCACTTGTCTCTCCATGACATGAACAAGAGGGGAAGGAGAGCCCATAAAAAGACGGTGATGATGATAATGATCATCATCATCTTTATTATCATCACCTCAATTCAGATTTTGTTTCATTATGGAACTTATTGTCCAAGGATGTAGTTTAGTTTGAATGGTGTGGACAGTGAACTTGGCATGTAAATATCGAATGTTCCCATCATTTATGACAACACATCCACAAGAAAGAGAATTAAACCTCGCACTATAGGTGCTCACTGGTAAGATGGGGACACTGTGAGAGTTAAACTTCACCTGCCTTGATCCTGCCTTGGGTTTTTACCTTTGTTTTTAAAATTGAGCCCAGAATTTGAAATTGGAGAGTGTTCCTGTTTGGCTTGGCTCCAGGAGTTTCTGGTTTTGTTCTCCAGGCTGGCTTGGAGTGGAGTAGGTCTCGTGTGAGCCTGTCTGCCTGTGTAGCAATAGTTCTTACTGAAAGAACAAGAAATAATAGGGAAACTTTAGCCCATATTCTGTCTTAAATAGAATTCTGTTGTAAGTAATAATTAGAGATAAAAACGGTGTGAAAGAGATGAAACTTCAGCTGGATGAAATAAGAAAACACTACGTTCACATGGTGTGGGAGGATTCTACAGGAAGAGTAGGGCATGAGTAATGCTGTGCCTTCACTCCAGTCATGGGCTCTGATGTGGTGAGTGGCTTGTATCTCATCCAAAGCACAAAGGTGGTGTTATTAAGCAGACAGCTCCATCCAATGGTTTTGGACCCTTAGGTGAAAGAGGATTTAACAGGTTTTGGGTTGGGCCAGAATAAGAGGTTGTGTTTGGTTTGGGGTTTAGCAAAGCTAACGCTCTGCTCTTACACCCATCTCCTGTGGAAGAGCCATAAACACAGGTCACTAAAATTAGTCTTGCAAGGCAGCTGTTCTGACTGGCGCCTCTGCTGTCCCTGCTCTGTCTTCAGTTCATGCCCGAGTAAAGACCTCTGCCTGGTTTTAATCAGCTCTAGCAGCTGACACTGAGGACCAAGAAGGTTCATCAGGAGAAAGTGATTATTTGTTGCTGTAGTAGCTTCCCCATTTGTTCAGAGAGGCTGGTTCTGGACGCCCTGTAGTGCTGGGGAGGTTATGGAGCAAGGCTGGTGCTTCCCAGCTGGTTTCAGGGCCAAGGAAGAGCAGCAGGCAGTGTGCCAGCCAAAGCCAAAGGTCAGCACAGGCTGGAGAGTCTCAGAGGGGATCAATAACCAGATCGAGGTCTCCTGAGCAAGGAGGGATTTGGTGATTTCTGTGGAGACCAGTGAGGCTTCCTGGAAATTCTACCAGGTCTGTCGTTCTCTGTGGTTTGGACATCAGAATGTCATTACAGGGAAGCCTGAGGACCTGTTAATTTATGCCTCAAATCTTACTCTGAATGACCTGTAAAGTATCATTTCCATATTCCTCAATGTTAAATAAAGAATGGAGGGTCAGGAAGGGATCTAAAACTGTTAGGTTCTTTTTCCAGGAGATATTTTATCTAACAGAAGGAAAAATGTACTCTGCTAAAATAAAAGGTTCCCTGCAGGACTCCACTTTCCAGCTATTCTTAAAATGTGTAGTTGAGAGCTGGGAACCCTGTGGCCAACAGGGAGCTGGAATGAGTGGAAAAGAGGAGAACGGATGTGCTCTGCAAAGAACAATGTTAGGTCCATGCTAACAGAGCAGAAAAAGAGGAGATTGGCTGGAGGATACAGAGAGGCCCCGAAGGAACAGGGATGAGCAGCCAGATCTAATGCTCGATAGCTGCGAAGTGTCCCAGGGCTGTCTTCTATATAACATTGCTGGAATTCCTTCAGTTTGAGAGTAGCCCCTCTAGAGTACTAAATAACTTGGTGTGGAGTCATCCTAGACCCCTCAGTGAGGACTTGTGGCATTTAAAAGAAAAATAAGCTTTTAGGAGGTTGAAGAACGCTTGAAGTGCAAGGGGTGAAGGAGTTGGCAGTCATGTGCCGGTCATCTGCTTGCTTCAGCACTAGAGGGAAATATGAAAGTATGACTGGGATAATCAAAAGCATGGAGAAATCTCCTTTGAAGAGAGATGAAAGCAAATGGGACTGTAGTAAAGCTGAGTAAGAGGTGCTTTCACAGAGATGTTTCAAAGGAGGAGAATGCTGGGCAAAGCTGAGCAAGAACTGCTGTTCTTCTTAATTCCCCCATGTGTCTGTCTGTGACATGAACAAGGGGGAAGGAGATCCCATAAAAGTATTATTATTTTTTTATTATCATCATCATCTTAATTTAAATTATCCTTCATTATGGAACTTATTGTTTAAATTGTGTTTCATTATGGAACTTGTCTCAAGAAGTAATTTAATTTTAACAGTTTGGCCGGTGACTTGACGCATGTAATTATCAAACATTACCTTCATGTATGACAACAAATTTACAAGAAAGAGAATTAAACCTTGTGATTCAGAGCTTCAGTTAATCTCTGACTTCTGAAGACTGGATGAATCAGGGTAAACGGGACCAGAGAGCTTCAATCCATTGCTGTCTCCCACAGGGGCACGTCCTACCTTGAAACCGCGGTGTGTCCCACGGCTGATACAACCCTGCAAGGGCCTTGCTAATGGTGAAGAGCAGCGGCTCCTTCCACCACTGAACATTCACACCAACTTCCCCCGCTGCAATAATGGTGCAGCACAGGTGCCTGCCCCTTCCTGATGTCCAGCTCTCCTTGTGGGACAGCTCTAGTCCCACTAATGTGACATCCCATAGCCTCCTGTCCCTACAGCCCTTGCACAGCTGGGATTCATCTTCTCTCCTGCTAATGGGGGAACACTTCTTGTTCAGTTTTGCCTGAGTCAGTGGAACTATTAACAGAAACATGCTGTGCTAGAGAGATGCATTCTGCTGCTCCGTAAAAAATTGCAAAAAGCACGTATTCCCCCATGGAGGGCTTCAGGGTTGTATAAACACAGGGTGGAGCAGATTCCTGGGAACATCATGGACATGAGGATGTAGGCTGTAAATCAAGAGAGTAATCGATGCATGGGACCTGGGCAGGCCCCTGGAGTCCTGCCAATGGGTCATTCAGGCAGAGAAGAAAACTTAGGATGGTTAGCCCAAGCATCACTGCCTGCAGAGTAGAGTGGAGAGGTTTTTCTACTTCTTTGCATCATTCAACCCAAATTCTGCTCTGGATAAAGTCAGGGTCATGCAGCCTGGGTCATATTGCGCCAGTGCTCCCACTGCTGCGAGCAAGAGGCCAACTGAGACAACAGCACAATAAAAAGCCACCAGGCAAGAGGGCTGTAAATAACACAGCTAATTGCTCCCTGCTTTCCAGGCTGATTGTGAGGAGGGTGTTTTTAGCATTGCCAGTGAGGGGTGGTTATTAACGACATCAGAATTGAGACCCAGACCACCTTTTGGCCTAAAAGCAAGCCCAAAAGATAGGTTGTTCATGACTCAGAGCAGGGAAAAGGGAAAGTTTTAGGATGTGTCTGGATCAATGACACGATGACTTGACTCATAAAACCTCAAATTACTGAGCACCTCTGACTTCTGCCTGACTCAGGTCTTGTGGGAAGGAGGCCCTGATCTGCTCTAGGAAGCCCAGTTACCCTCCAGGACATTGCAAAGTGATAGCATTTACAAGACTGGCATGTGTGCTAAAGAGATCTAGATAACATGACCTATACAGGAGGGTGGGAGGAAATGCTGCTGTTTAATTTAGGGTTGAAGGGGACACAGAGAACTCAGGGGTTTAAAAATAAGCTCTGTGTTTTGGAAAGCTTTGTAGTGGGTGAAGCTCTATGGCAAAGCCATGAACGAAGGCTCTCTTTGGAGCTGGTTTCACCAGGATGGTGTAGCCACTCTCACCTCAGGTCAGGGACAGGCAGTGATGTGCTGACCTTTCCATTCCCTCTTGTCCTGTGAGAACTTGAAAATGCCTATCCAGTGAAAACAGGGCTTAAAAGACTTTAAAATTTACAAGCTCTGCAACCTGTTCTTCCTAGGTTGCAAGGCAGGGTTAACAGCCCAGGAAATATGAGGTTTGTTTTCTACTTTTCACCTTGAGGCTGCTTATTGCTGTTGAATGTCAGGTCTCCATAAGGCTGGAATCAGGGACTGCAGTTGCTTCCTCTCCCAGGGCTCTTAATGCTGTGATTCCCATGCCCTGATTCCCATTTCTCCATAACAGCATGTGGAGGCCGGACCATGCAGCATCCTTTACCTTTGCTCTTGTTTAAGAGCACCCCACCAGGGAATCTGCATGTACACTGTAGTTTTGCAAATGCTTGAAGTCTAGGAAATGTTCCCAAATGCTGAAATTCTTGGCAGCAATTTGTTCCTTTTCTCTCGCAGTCTGGCGGGGAAACTCCCTCTTTTTGGGCAGTAACACAAGTGGTTTTTGCCTGTTGTTTACAGCTGATGGGATCTGATTCTTGGGAAGCAAAACACATCACAAGATGCTGAGGTGTGGCTGAGTGAGAGAGAGACACGGCTTCCATACACCCCAAGCCCTGACCCCCATCTCCCACCTTTACCTGGTGTCAGCAGCGGCTCTGCCTAAAGCCAGCTCTTAAACCAGCTGGGACAGAGGGAGAGAGCAGGAGAGAGGAGAAGTAACTTCCCTCAGCCCCTCTCCCAGAGGGGTTTCATCCCTGAAGGCACAGAGCAGCATAGCCAAAGAATTTTTTCCTCTAAGAGAAAGCCCAGGCATAAATCCACGTGAGGCTTAGAATAAGAGAAAATAATCTACTTCCCACACACTCACAGCCTGATGGCCTCTCTTCTAGCATCTCCACAGTGTCGCAGCAGCAGAGGACACAGTGACTGCTCTGCAGCCAGGGGTAGGTATGGCAGTTTGGGGCAGGAGAGTGGTCAGGAGCAGGGCAGCAGCCCAGGAGCAGGCAGGAAAGGATGGTGGGTGGAGCTGGAGAAAAAAGGCAGGAGGACGTGCCACTGCCTCTCACTTGGCCCTGGGCCTGTTCCCTGGGACTGGCTGAGGAACAGCAGCTTCCTCTGCTCTGCCTGAGACTTAGAGCCACCACACCCCTGCCCCTTCCCCGGGCCTCTCCTGATGGTTTTCTCCTGCTGCAGGCATCTGCTCTTCTGAGTGTGAAGGACAGTTTGGGAGATCATACATTCCTCATGCCTGAGGCCTCTCAGATAGCTGCAGCCAGTGCTGTCACTTGAAAATGCAAACCAGACAAAATCTGCCTGAGTTTGCCAAAGGCTGAAGCATCCCAGTTGTTTCCTAAGATGCGGTGTTGGTTTTCCTCTGCCTGGTCTTTGGTAGCAGGGGCATCACAGAGGTGGCGTCTGTGAGAGGGTGCTAGAAGCTTCCACCATGTCTGGCAGAGCCAGTCCTTGATGGCTCTGAAGATGGACATGGTGCTGGCCAAGGCTGGGCCAATTAGAGATGATGGTCACACCTCTCTGATAACGTATTTAAGAAGAAAATCAAAACAAAGTGAGGGACACTGTTTTTTCTAGCCAGCGAAGAGGAGGAGGTGAGAACATGTGAGGGAAACAACACGGAGACATCAAGGTCAGTGAAGAAGGAGGGGGAGGAGGTGCTCCATGTGCCAGAGCCAAGATGCCTCTGCAGACCATGGGGAAGCAGCTGTGCCGCTCCATGGGGAATGCAGAGATCCACCCGCAGCCCATGGGGATCCACGGGGGATGCAGACATCCACCCACAGCCAGTGGGGATCCACGGGAGATGCAGGGATCCACCCGCAGCCCGTGGGGATCCATGGGGAATGCAGACATCCACCCGCAGCCCGTGGGGGAGGTGCCCATGCCGGAGCAGGTGGATACCTGGAGGAGGCTGTGGTCCAAGGGGAGACCCAGTGGAGAGAGAGAGCCCTGATTCCAGGCTGGAGCAGCCTGTCCTTGGAGGACTGCACCCCATGGAAGAGTGACCCACGCTGCAGCAGTTTTGGGAGGACTGTGTGCCTGTGGGAGGCACTCACATTGCAGCAGTTTTGGGAGGACTGCTGCTCGTGAGAGTGAACTCATGCTGGAGAAGTTCACGGAGAACTGTCTCCCCTGGGAGGGACCCCATGGTCTCACAGGGGAACTTCTCTCCCTGAGCAGTGGAAGAAAATCTTGGTGATGAACTGACCAAAACCCCCACACCCTGTCTCCCTGTGCTGTCAATGGGAAGGAGGGAGGGGTTGGGGAAAGTAAAGGTGTTTTTAAGGGCGTATTTTACTTCTCATTATCCTCCTCTGATTTTGTTAGTAATAAATTCACTTTGTACCTCTAAGCTGAGCCTGTTTTGCCCTTGGAGCGTTTTCTCCCAGTCTTTGTCGTAACTCATGAAGCCATCGGTAATTTTCTCTCTCCTCTGCCCAGCTGTGGCAGAGGAGGGCGAGTGAGTGACTTTCATGGGTGCCTGGCATTTGGCCAGTGTCAAACCACGACAGATGCTAATGCTGGAGGCCAGAGATGCTGGTGGTTCCACTGCTTACTGACTTTGCAGTATCTTCTGTGTCCTGCTCACTGAAAGAAGCATGAGGAGCCCAGAAGTCTGGGGATAGGGAGCTGCAGGTGAAGCAACAGGATTTCACAGACCCATGGAAGAAGGTGTGTCATGGTGGTGGGAACTTTTGTGCAAACTAAGGAGGGAGCACCCTTCTCGCTAATAAACAGCTAAAACGCTCATGCCTTTACTTGAAAAGTTATTGTGTTTGATGAGCCAGCACAGCACAGCCTCCCTTGGCAGCTAGGTTTCCCAGGATGGGTGCAGCCACGGGCAGGTGATCACTGGAGTGTGCAGGCTCCAAGGCTTTGTGCTGGGAGCAGCAGGAAGAAATGGCTGGGAAGGAGGGCACCAGTGTCCACAGTAGCATTGGAACAAGCTGGGAATGTAGCTCAGCTCCTGGGCTGAGCTGTGGGCCCAGGGCAAGCAAAATCCCAGCTGGGCTCTGCACCTTCTCCACCAGCATGTGGAAGCATGCTGCAGAAGTGCCACCCACCTGCCCTCTTCTCCAGCCTGGAGCAGTCCCCTCAGGCTCTTTGCTTAGCCCCAGCTGCGGGATGTAATTGCTCCTGTCTGCTTCCCTTTGGGATCAGGGTGGAGCCCAGGCTGTGCCACGCCAGCGGACATGCCAGTGCTCCACTGAACCAACCCTCTCCTTTCGCTGCCCCTAGAAAATTCCCCAGCGTAGAAAGAGTGGAAAAATGTAGTCACAATACTGAAGCGTGATTCACTTGGTCAAATAAATAACCTGTATGGGAATTGAAGGTGATTTTTATTCCATAATCTTTCCAAAGCAGAATTGCTGTTACAGGCTTCTATTTTAAAGTATTCTTCTCAAGCACCTCCCATGAGTTTTTCATTCTTTCTGCCTCCTACAGTTCAGTTCCTCCTCCAGCAAAATGCTCCATTTTTTCCCTGGAATCAGTCTAACCTCACAACCTAATCTTTCAAAGCCACATATGGATTTTTATTAATAATTTCTCAGAAAAAATACCCAGTGGTTTTTGCTAGTGGTGTTTGGTTTAGGTAGATCTTGTCCTGGGTTGAGACCTTTCATGCTCGATGTTTTAAGGCATGACTTGGAGTTTAAAGACATACTGCCCTTAGGACCTGGCCTTCTCCAGGCAAGGGCTCTGTCCTGGCAGGATGTGATCTGTGGAGGAGGATCAAACCATTAATATTAACAGCCTGCTTCCGCATGGATTAATGGGATGGTTGAACACGCTTCCGGCAGCTGCGTTGCCTTGGGTCTCAAAAGCCAGGAAGGTGCAAGTGTGGATGTGTTCTACCCAGCATGAGACCCCTGAACCTGGTAAACTGAAAAGGAGCTGGGATCCCAGGAGCATTACACTTGCCTTTGCAGCCATCTTCTGCCCCTCGTCCCCATCCATAACCCTCCCCACTGGGGTTCCACTCTGCGTAACAGTGAAAGGGTTTGAAAGGCATAAACACACAGTAAAAAAACTTTTTTAAAATTAACACATCCACACCTGAGTTTGCCCCAAGGGCTTATCCCTAAACAAGGCGTGCTTCTTGATCTCTCCATTCAATGTAAATTTGTGCCAGTTGCTGGTGCAAATTGTCCAGGGCTCTTTGCCAGTGTTCGAATGATGCCAAGGAGGAGAAGTCTGGCTGACTGGCAGGAGGAGTCCTGGCTTGTCTGCAGGTGCATATTCCTGCTGCTCAGTGAGGTGTTGGCTGCCTCGGGAGGAGAAGAAGGTGCATGAAGAAAAAAGGTCCCACTGCCAAAGACCCCGTGGACTGGATCTTCAGCTGGTAAGAACTGGAGCTGCTGGGTGGAGGGTGTGATGTGTTGGTGAAGGGTCTGGCTGCCTGCCCTCTCCCAGGCCTGGGAAAAGGGGCTGCTGGAGCAAGTCTCATCCATACTGGAGGCTGGGTCTGGCCCTGCATAACCCATCCTTGGGCACCGAGGTCTTCTCTGCTATGGGTTGATCCCTATCAGCTGTGGAGAAGAGGGGTGGGAGGGAGCAGTGTTTGGGATGTGGTTTTGCCGCCATCTACTTATACTTGGCATTACGGTGTTTATAACACCCTGCTGAGCTCTAGGGATACGTGGGTGGCTTTGGATGTAGTTTGCTGGTGAACACACCAACTCTTACCACAGAGTCTGAATCCACATGGCTGCTGCACGTCCTGGTGTCCCCACTCCCAACCCCAGGGAAGCAGCCTGCCAGAGGCTGCAGAGCTCCGCGCTGGGCTGTGCCAGGACTTGTTCTGCAGCCTCCATGACGCCAAGGTGGTGGTGGTGACCAACTGCAAGTGTCTCTCCCTTGAAACCAAGTGCTTGAGGTTTTCAAAGGCTCTCTACGCTGTTGAAAAAACATAACTATAAGACCCCATGCCAGGTGCACAAATAGTCTATGAACTACAGGTCTGATCACATTCAAAAGAGCCAGCTGGGTTCAGGAATAGCACAATTTATTGACTGTAACACATCTGGTTCTTTTGGATTGCCCATGATAAATGCATGAACTGCAGAGTGGCTTTATAGAGCACTAGCAATACAATGGCAATCGCAATCTAAATTTCCCAGGTTAACACTCGGCATATCTGAGAACACAAGACTTACCAAAAGATCACCCTTCTGGCATGGGAGAGGAGGACAAATCTGTCAAATTGTTCCTGGAATTTCAAGTAAAATTCTTGTCCGCTAGTTAGATATGAAACTGGGAGGGCTTTTACACCCTATTAACCACTGTAGTGCAAAGTGCTGCCAGCTGTGATCAAATCCTCCATTGTTTGTGGGCCTGTTGTACAGAATATTTCTTGGTAGGAGGTTTTGGTTTGTCAAAGCATTTCTGGGTATCAGGTAGAAAAACTAGACCACATGGCCTCCACTCCACATTCGCCCCCATGCCATGGCAACACAAACCACAGGAGCTACATCCAGTTTCTATGCTTGCACCGCAGGTCCCATTGCACGTCCGGCTTTGCTTTTTCTTCACTGCTTTGTGCTTCCACCTGCACCTTCAGATGTCTTGGGGCTGAGCCAGAGCATTGCACTGAGCAGTGCAGTGTTTTTGGGTTTGCAGCACCAGGGCAGAATGGCCATGAGGAAAATTCAAAGGCAAATGCAAATAATTTTATCTTTTCCTGAAATAAGTACTTAAGTATTTTCCTTTTTTTTTTTATCCCTCGTGTTAAGGAAATGAACACCAAATCCAGCCCTTCCACTCTAATAAGCTTGGAAAGCTCCTGTCAGCCCGCAAGCCTCTGTCTCACTGAGGTTTGCTGCTGCTAGCACCGGGGGAGAAGGAGTTAAGTTTGCATTAAATAGCAACCCAGCTGCCTGCAGAGGCTCCGATCCCACTCTTTATTCCACGATGTTTGATAGCTGAGGAAAAGCCAGCTCCAAATTCACATGGCACTTTCTAAACCAAGGACAAAATTCCATCTAGCTACCTTAGTTCATCCTCTCGGAGAAAGCCAGGACGAGCTGCCTTTGACAGGGCGGGCAGGCGGCTCTTCACTTCTCGCAGTTTTGGGGCGTTGCGGTCCAGGACCTGCCTGGTTGGGGTGGTCATTCCCGGGGCTCCCGCCCCGGCCGGGGGTGCGGGGGCAGCCCAGGCTCCCGGGTGGTGGGCGCTGGTGGGCCAAGGGACAGCTGTGTCCCCGTCCATCCCTCGGCAGGTGGATCTGCAGGGAAGGGCTGCCTGCCTCTGCCACGGGAGTGAGAGCTCAGGCAGCGCTGGGCGGGACGGGAAGCGCGGCCACGGAGGAGTGGGCTCAAGTGCAGGGCTGGAAGCGGCTGAGGCAGGCGCTTACCTTCTTCCTAACTCCTCCTTCGACGGCTGGAGAGCTTCGCTCTGCGGGTGAGCGGTGCCCGGCTGGGCGAGGGATGCGCTGTGCGGCTCCGTCCCTCGGGGCACACGCGGGGACGTGGCCCGGGGGATCGTGGATCGTGGTGGGCTGGTTTGAAGAGGCCGGAGGTCGAGCTGTGGCCAGGTTTCCCCCCCGAGGGCGTTGTCTCCTGGCTCGGGGAGCTCATCCGCAGGGAGCTGCTGGTGGCAGGGTGTGAGCAGCAGAGGAGCCTCTTCCATGTGCTGGCTGAGGTTTCCTTGCTGTCCCAGCAGCCTGGCGGGGGCTGCAGGGGCTGGGGGCTTTCACTGGAAAATGAGGGGATTTGTGTTGTGTTCAAACGCAGCTGTTCCTGCCTCTCTCCTGCGGGGCTCTCTCGCAGCCCAAGATCTCCCCTGGCTTTGGGTGCTGAAGCGACCGAGCAGCACGTTCTCCCAAAATGATGGAAAATAAAGTGTTCCTGTCATTTACGTTCTACAGCACAATTTTGATTTTAAAAATGTACGTCGTTGCCATCATTACGGGGCAAGTGAGACTCAGAAGGAAGGTAAGATCCAGTTTCGTTTTTCTTCTCCTCCCTTTCTGGCTTTTTGCTTAGGTTTCTGTGGTTTTTCTTTCTTCTTTTATTCCTCTAAAGTTCAACAAAATTTTCCTGAAGCAAGCTGAGTTTTCTTTGACTTAAGTTGAAAGAAAAACTTGTTTCATAGCTGCAGCAGATAAATATCTCACTTCTCTTTGACCCTTTTTGTTTGTTTCTACCATCTGTAGCTTGATGTTTATAATTTCGGAAACCTAATCTAAATAATAATCAGATCTAAAATGCCAGGCAGGTGAGGTGCTTTTAGAAAGAGTCTGTTTATAGTTAATTTGCAGGGTCTGGAAGAAAAGGAGAAGAAAAAAAAAGGTTTAAGAAGAAATCATTGCAATGGTGTTTTTTCTTGCGATGCAGCTGAAAGCTTTTGAGCTTTTGGAGGCTGACTGGCTATGGGAATGCTCCAGGAGAGCAGCAAGTCTTGGGGAATAAAACAATAGCTGAAGGAAATGGTTCTTGGTCAGGGGGGGAAAGGCAGGGAGGACCAGCTGCTGCCAGGAGTTGGGGCTAACTGAACTTTTATTACTCTCACCCCAACTCTGATAAAACCCAGCTTTCTGTAAAATCTGTTTCAAAGTAGTTGAGGAGTTTCTGACTGCGTCAGTGGAGCAGGAGGGGGGCATTTCTCCTCTCAGAGAGAATACAAATGCCCTGTGCTGTGGCATCATTGTAGCCGATGAATTGTCTTCTCCCCTTGTGATTCTAAGTGATACTCCAGCCCTGGGACAGTTTGGGCTTGTAATATAATTAAAGAAAGCACCAGGGCCCTTTCCAGGCTGCAAAATGAAGCTGTCAGATGTAACCAGGTCCCTGAGGAACAGCTTCTGAGCATGGGTCCGGAGCTCACACAAATCATTTTCATTTGTAACTCTATTAGTGTAGGATCCCATTTTCCCATGGGAAAGCCACACAGTACCACTTGCCAAAAAGCCAGCCAGGGAATATTCTCTAATCTGTCAGTCCTGGTTATCTTTTGGAGGCCTCACTGTGTTCTGCAAGCTCTCTGCTGGCAGTGATCTCTCTGGCTGGCAAAGTCTGCTCTAAATGGGTTTCATGGGAAGAAGTGGACTGGGGTGAGGTGGGAGCTCCCTTGAAGCCCTCAATTTGGGCCCTGCTCAGCAGGCAGCATTGGGTTTTTTGGAGGACAAGGAAAACTCCTGGGGAGGTGCAGGATTTAATCCCCCAGGACGGCATGCATGGAAGCGCAGCGGCCCTTGTTTTTATGAAGAGTGGTGACAAATTGGGGCAGGTAAAAAATCCCCACAGCACTTCAATATTAGGAGCAAAGCTTCTATCTGTGAGGTTCCTGAAGACTGTAAGCAGGTGGGGACTCTCTCTTGCAGGCGTTTGCAAACCCGGAGGACGCCCTGCGCAATGGGGGAGTGCAGTTCTGCCGCGAGGACCCCGAGGTGGAGCGGTGCCGCAGGTGAGCGGTGCCGGCATTCCTGGTGCCAGCATTCCCGCTGGTGCCGGCATTCCGGCTGGTGCCGGCATTCCGTCTGGTGCCAGCGTTCCCGGTGCCGGCATTCCCTCTGGTGCCGGCATTCCGTCTGGTGCCGGCATTCCTGGTGCCAGCATTCCCTCTGGTGCCGGCATTCCTGGCGCGGGCATTCCCTCTGGTGCCAGCATTCCCTCTGGTGCAAGCATTCCTGGTGCCGGCATTCCCTCTGGTGCGGGCATTCCCTCTGGTGTTGGCATTCCCAGTGCCAGCATTCCCTCTGGTGCCAGCGTTCCCTCTGGTGCCAGTGTTCCCTCTGGTGCTGGCATTCCCGGTGCCACCATTCCCTCTGCGCCAGCTGCTGGCCAAGAACTGGGAAATGAAAGGGCTCACTAATCAAGTAATATTCTAGATGGTTGGACTGCCTTGAGCTCTGCTGTGGGACCCTGCACACTAGAGCAGTTTCATCTTTAACGGGAGCATGGTGTGCGCTGCAGCAAGGGCAAGAGAAGGATCCGGGTTTGTGTCCAACATCCAACTCTGACTAACTCTTTTCTAGGTGCTCCAAATCCCACAGGCTCCCAATGTCTCATCCCGTACTCACACTCAAAGGCTCCTTGTGTCCTGCTCCAGCAGGACCCCAGATCCCCCAGATCCCTGCGCAGCTTGGGCAGGCAACAGAGTGACTGGTCCCAGTACTGTAGGCAGCTCCCCTTTTTGGGGATTTGGGAAGAGGCCGAACAGGATTGCAATAACTTCTGCCTCTCTAATTGGGCAAACTCTGAACTTTACCCCTCTGCTGTGAGACTCACAGTTTCTCAGAGGTAAAACATGGGGTTATTCAGCCCTGGGCTTGATTTGCTGTCCCCCTTATCGAAGGAGGTGCCCCAAGTGCTAGGCTGGATTGCTGGTGATGTACAGGAAAGGAACTGGAGCTGTGCCCTGCTGTCCTTGAGCCCTGGACTGTGTATGGGGACATCACTGCTCATGTCCCACTGCCTCCAGCATTTGCTTTAGAAAACATCCAGTGCCACCTAAGGAGGAGGAGAATGGCAAATGAGCTGTTTCCTTCCTAGCAAAAAGAAAATAATAGCAGAAATAATAATCATAATCCTCTTTTGATTATTCGTAATAAACAAACTTCCATAAAAATAAATAACTGGAGCTGCAGCAAAGACCTGGGGCAGCCTGGGGTCTGACTTGGGCAACTAAAGCTCTCAGAGTCCTCCTTGCTGATCTATTTGCAGCCCTGGGGAAGATACATTCAATCCAAGGTGTTTCCCCAGGGCAAGGGCGATGTCAGCTTTTAATCTCAGACTGTATCTGGAGGGGAGCAGAGCCAGGGGTCTGTGCAGGGCAGGGACAGAGCAGGGTGGGACGTTTACCCCCTGCCTCTTAAAGAGGCCGCTGGCTGCCTCTCAGCTCTCTCCTTTCTCCTCCCTCTTCTTCCACTTGTCCTTCCAGCCCTGCTGAACCCCCGAGCCCTTGTGGTTTGCTCAGAGGATGGTGCCTGGGGGAGGAGGGACACAACCCACGCTCATGGCATGCCCGGATCCTGTTTCGGTAGCGCTGTGGGTGGTGGCAGTGGTGCTGTGACACCCAGTTCAGCTGGAGCACGGGGTTTGGCCCCATCAGTGCTGATGTGTCACCGCATGGCCACAGCATCCCCTCCAGCCATAATGTGGTGCCGTTACCCAGGTGCTGCTGGCACCGTGTGGGGGTCGTTTGGGCACTCCTCCCCAATCCCCTTTGGATGCATTTATGGAGAGAAGTGAAGCCACAAACCCTCCCATCCTGTGAGTTTCTCTGCTGGAGAAGCTGTGGTCTGGAACTGCCTTTTATTGTGGAGCATGGCCACATCTGGGGCCATGCTGTGCTGGCACCACACCAGTTTTGAGCTTTTCGAAGCTTCACAGGGTCTTTGTTTTGCTCTGTTTATTTGAAAGCTCCAGCCCTTGAGCTGTCATCTGCCGTGGCAAAGGTGTCTCAGTCAAGGAGAGAAAGTTTCAGGAGCTCAGCATCCCAAGGGAGAGACACAGGGTGTGAAATCCTCTTGCCTCTGCATGTAAGGGAGAACTGATGCCTTTGGGGATTGTGTCTGCCCCATCCGATGGAGGAGAGGCCCAGCAGCACCTAGGGATGGGTACTCTGGCTAGAAGGAATGAGAGAAAACGGAATTCTGGTGGGAAGGAACAATCTCATCTTGCTTTTCAGGGCCCACCGCAACGACATGGAGAACATCTTGCCCTTCCTCTTCCTCGGAGCCATCTACTCCCTGCTGGATCCCAGTCCCACAGTGGCCAGGATCCACTTCCTCATCTTCTGCGTGGGACGGATCATCCACACCATCGCCTACCTGCTGCGGCTGAGGGCACCCACACGCTCCGTGGCCTACAGTGTGGCCCAGCTGCCCTGCTTCTCCATGGCCCTGCAGATCCTCCTGGCCACCACCCCGTACTGGTAACACCTGGAGAGACCGACCACCCAAAACCCCTCATCCTGACTCTGCTGGTCCCCCCTGTGAGTGGGAGAGTGTGTGTGTGTGTGTGTGTGTGTGTGTGTGTGTGATGTCACCAGGGAGGTCACCTGCACCCTGAGGATGTTCAGTGCAGCCTTGATAAAATTCCACTGCCATCGGAATTTGTCAGAGAAGTCACCAGAGAGAAGGGACACGCGGGAAGGGGATGTGGAGGCAGGTTTCTCCTGCTGAGGGTGAGAGGGGGAAAGCACATGGACTACTCCTTGAGGAAGGGGTCATTGAAGGAAAGGTTTTCTGTGTTTGGAACTGGGACGGGGAAGATGTGCCTTTTCCTCTTGGCCATGAATACCCTGTGAATCAGGCAGGGAAAATCATGAGGGTCCCACAAAGTCTCTTAGTCAGCAGATGTGGTTGGTAGCAGAGGTTAGAAAGCAGCCACCCTTCTCTTACTCAGCCCCGTGCATCTGTGGAAATGGGAGTCCCACAGGACTTAGTCCCTTAGGTTCCCTCTCCCACAAGGAGGACAGGAGGCAGGTGCCTTCCAGGCAGCATAACAGGGAAGTCAAAATCTCAGGGGTGATGTTGTGAAGCCATTGAAGCGTTCAGTGCTCCCGGTGCCACCTCGTCTTATGCCACGGCACACAGTTCCCTGCCAGGAGCCTCACTGCAGGCAGGACCTTGCTAGGTCTTGGCAGCTCCCAGCCAGCAGCAGCTGTGGCTTTTCCATCTCAGCCTCACCACAGCAAGATGCAGAGCGACATGCCTGGAGAAGCCAGCAGGAATCATTTACCCTGGACACAGAGCCTGAACACATTTGCTGGACACAAAGTTCTGAGACTTCTGGAAAGTTTAAAATGCTGGCACAAACGGAGTTTGCAGACAGCTTTCTCCCGAAGGGCAGTCACGTCCACATGCCACTAATGCCTGAAAATGCCTCCAGGGCATCAGACTGAGTTTCTCCCCCTCTGTTTGTAGCCTTTCTCTGGCCACAGAATGGCCGTTGCTATTTGGGAAATGTGCCGTGATCGCCTTAGGGGTGTTTTCTTTCAGCTGTTTCCTGCTGTCCACTGCTGCCACGCCATTCACAGCCTGGACCAGCTGGTGTTTGCAGAAAGCTCTGGAAATGAGCAGAGGGGCTTTGAAGAGAGTATTGCTGCTCTGCAGTGTCACCCCAGCGTGTCATGTTGGAGAGGAGAGGCCAGGACCAGGGTATTGCATGGTGACAAAGGCCTGTGAGCTCCTCTGCCACACAGCTGTCCCCAGGTGCCAGGGACTGCGGCAGCAGCGGCAATGGAGCGTCCCTCTGGAGGAGAAGGCAGGAGGAAACCTCTGCTCTTCAGTGCCTCCTCCCTCCTCTGAGGACAACACAATTTGACTAACATCACAGGCACAAGCCAGATGAGTAGAAAATAAATTCCCCTCCCACCTGTCCTGTGCACTAAGGCTGTTCCCTTGGCTCTGCTCTCCTCAGAGATGCTCTTGCTGAGTCCTCACTGAGCACTGGGGACACACCTGCTCAGACTGATGCTCAGCTTGGGTAGAAGTTTCTGTACCAGTAACTGCTGATCCCAGTGCAGTTGTGGCCTCAGGCTGAGCTGTGTGGTGAAGTTTGGAGTGAAATTCTTTGCTCTCCCACTGCGAGGAAGGTGGGCAGGATTGCAGGTTCAGCAGTTCACTCTTGGCCACTTCTCCCTCACACAGATGTCTGGGTAACACAGACCCCTCTTAACAAGTCTTTTCTGCCTCACATGATGCACAAGGTCTTGAACCCCTGTATGTTTCTCTGCTGCTGCACATGCATCCTGGTGGCAGGAAGCAAATATTCCCAATAAAAACAAATCATTGTGCTCTGATACATCCTTCCTTCGGGAGCAGCAGATGCAGCTGGGCAGCAGCTGGGTCCAGCCCCAGCAGGATGGATCCTCAGCAGGATGTTAAACCCCACTGTAGAGCCTGGAGTGCCCTGGGACTTCTAAAGAGACATCCCTTTCCTCTGCGTTCACCTGCCCTGCAGAGGAACCTCTTTTCCAGGTGTGTGTTATTTGTGCTGATCCTTTAAATTCAGCAGAGCTGGGAATTATGAGCAGCTCTGCTCAGCTTTCCTTCTCTGAGCAGCAAGTTGTTACAAAGCTTGGTGTTCACCCAAAAATCCTGGAGAAGCTCAGGTAAGATGCAGTTGCTCTTCTTTCTGTTCCTAGGACTTGTAAAGGAGCTGCTTGTATTTTCCAAGATAAGTAGCCTCCTATTTTTTGCACTAGGTTGCTGGGAAACAAATGCCTCATTTCTCTGCTTTTCCCCTGTTTTCTTAAGTTGTTGGCGTTTGGGAGGTGCTGCCCTGTCAGTGTTTGTGTTAGTTTGATAAAATGGCTCCACTTGGTTGTTTTCTTTCCCTTTTTGTTTTCAAATAAGAAAGGCAGTGGTTTTGTAAAATGGACTCTCTCCAGTACATGTTGCTGTGGTTGGAGATGTGGCTGGGATGGAGATTTTGGCATAGGAAGGAAGAAGGGAGGCTACAGAACCCCCTTCCAGCCCCCAGATCTGCCAGCTGCTTCAGCCTCTTCTCGGCTGCCTGTCCAGTGCCTGAGGCTGATGCCCTGCTCAAGGAAGCTGAGGTTACATGCAAAGCTCTGCTTTCTTCTTTTTTATTAAAAAAAAAAATAAATAAACTCTGCTTACTGGCCGCAGGGAAAAGCTTGGGAATGTGAACTCTCCTGGCTCAAAAAAAAAACAAACAGAAAAAGCCTACAAGGCAAACTTGAGAGAGGCCTAAGCATTGCACTTATTTTGAAGTGTTGTGGAAGTTTGGGGGAAGCAGGACTGAGCTGAGCTCAGGTGCTTGGGCAGCACCAGTCCCATCAGGGCTCTCCTGGGACAGGGTGATCAGAGCCACTGGCTCTCCCCTGGACACTGCCACTGGTTGCTGAATGTGGGGGGCATCCCTGCCTTTTCCCAATTAATACCTAGAGCCCAGAGCTCCCAAACTCCTGCTCTGGCTTCAATGTGGGCAGAGGATGTGCCCAGTGTCTCCTGCTGCTGCAGGAGGGCGGGGCAGTGGTTGCACCCACCAGTCTCTGGGGTTTGGTGTGTGCGTTGTGTGTCCAACAACTTGTTTTTCGCACCTGACTCAAACAGGAAATGGCAACACTGTGAATCCCACCCGAGACTGCAGAACAACAGTTTGGTGCTTAAATGGGTACAAATTGAAAGAGGAGAAGTTTAGGTTAGAAATCAGGAAGAAATTTCTTACTGTGAGGGTGGTGAGACACTGGTACAGGCTGCCCACGGAGGCTGTGGATGCCCTAGCCCTGGCAGAGTTCAGAGCCAGGCTGGATGAGACCTTGAGTAACTCTGGTCTAATGCGAGCTGTCCCTGCCCACGGCAGGATGGGTTAGGGGTAGATGATCTTTAAGGTCCATTCCGCCCCCTTCTGTGGTTAAATGAGTGAATGTGATTCACACAACCAGTACGTGTCTTCCCTCAAGGTGTCTGGAGCTGGGAGAACAGCAAGCGGAGACCCAGCACGAGCCACTTCCCCTCCCACACTCTGTGGTTCAAGCCCCAGGATCCCTCCTAACCCTGAGCACTGGGGACACCTCTTCCTTACCTGCCCGCACCGCTCCCTGGGTCCCTCTTCATCCAGACCTTCCCCTGGTGGGATCTAGACCAAGATTCCTCCTTGGGCAGCTCTCCTTTAACACAGATCACTCTTCCGTTTCTGCCCTCTCAAAATCTCCCATTCCCTCTAACAGATGAGATTTTGACACACAAATCCCTTTACTCCTCTTGAGGAATTGAGATTCCTGTGACTTGTAGAGAGAACGAGAGGAGCCAGCTCTACAGGCATCAAACCCAGAAGTGAGTCCCCTGGAGCAGATAACGGTGCTTCCCTGCTGCTCTCTGGCACACGAGGATGAAGTTGGCACCGGGAACACTTTTTCCAGCGAGCGTTTTCCAGCCCGGCTGTGGGGCTGAGACGTCCCCTGCTCGACGGGCGGGGGCGAGCCCCGGCCAGGGGCGAGGGAGCCGGCCGGGCGCGGAGCAGAGCGGCGTGCTGGGGGCTCGCCCCCTGCGTGCCGGGTTCCGCGGGCTGCGCTGCGCGGGGCTGCAGCACCCTCGTGTGGCTACGGGACCCCGCGGGGGGACACGGGGACCCTGCCCGGGCACCCGCACCCACGGATTCCCTCCCCCCTCCGTCTGCTGGCCAGAGAGCTGGGGGTGCGCGTGGAGGTGTTTGGGATGGAGGGAGGGTGCCATTCCTTGGGGAACGGGTTGAGGGAGAAGAGGCTGATAGCTGCTCCAGTGCCCGTCAGCCTCTCCAAAGCAGGCAGATGCGATGCCAGTTCCAGGGAAATCCCCCCATCACCTCTGACTTGCCCTTTGGGAGTCACCTGGTTGAAACCAGATTGGTATGAGGAAGGAAAGAGTTTGCAAATATCCTTGCAAACTTCCCCTGCTTCTGAAGTTGTGGTGTATCGATGCAACGCTGTGCATCTCCATCATACGTGATAACTCTTCCTGGGCTCTGTGACACCAGCTGCAAAAGGAACCTTTGCTTCCTCCCTTCTTCCCAAGTAATTATAAAGCATTACACCCCCTGTGCATAGCTACCGTCCAGCTTCCCTGCTGCCTTAGGTTGCTTCCCTATGGGGGTGGAAAGACGCAGCAGAGAGCAAAATACCTGCTGCAGAGAGGAGATGCTCCTTCCATAGGGAATGTAGAGTTTGGGGTGAGCGTTGCAACCCCCAGGACAGGAGCATCCCTCCAAAGGGCAGGAGGGGCTTGGCGCTGGGAGGTGACACGTTGCTGTCATAGGAACACGTGCTTCTGCAGTTTGTAGATGGCACCAGCAGGACTCAGAGGGCCTTCAGACCTTCCCGTTGCCACCAGAGGGAGAAGGGCTCAGCAGCACAAGGATAATGGGAAAGGAGGATGCTGTAACCGCGGTATGTCTGTAATTCATTCTGGATGGGGATAACCAGGCTGGTGTCCCTGTGAGCTGGAAAATGTGAGCTCTGTTTTGCCTTGCTGCTGTGGCAGCTGATGACAACACAAAATTGTTCTCATTAAAATATTCTAGGGGCAAACTTCAATTTTTCATCAGTCAGCAAGTCATGCACAAGTGTCAGGCTGTGGGGTCAGAAACAAGGAAAAGGGGTCCAGGAAGATCTTCCCATCACCTGAGACCTGCCCTTTTGGAATCACCTGGTTGGAAACCAACTGCTTTGAGCAAGGAAACTGTTTGCAAATGTCTTTGCAACCCTTTCCCAATCCCAAAGTTGTGGTGCATGGATGGAGACCAGCTCTCCTACTGAAATTAGTACTGGTGATGGATGTGCCCTTCCTAGGAGGGAAAACGCCCCTGTCCTGGAAGAGGAGAGGTTGCACAATGCCTTTGAGCTCCTCTTCATTGACAGCCTTCCCCCAGTGCCTCCCTCCCCTGTGGAGTGCAGACCCTGCCAGGTGAGCTGCAGCTCTCCATGCCTGTCTGTCTCCTGGTTTGCAGACCTCTCAGATGTCCATCAGCTCCTGGGAGCTCACTGACCATGGGTTGAGACCTTCTCCTCTAGTGGGAGATGAACTGAAGTTGGGACAGTTCAGGCAGGAAATAAGTGACATATTTCCAGCAGTCAACAGTAATGAGTCACTGGAGGAATCTGCCCTGGGATCTGTAAGCTCATCACTTCCAAGGGTCTTTTGACTCAGGGCTGGATGCTCTCCAAAGGCATGCTCTGCACTGGACACGTGCTGAGGACATGAGGATGCTGCTTGGGTGATATTCTTTATGCAGGAGGTTGGACAATTGGCCTTAATGATCTACAAGCCACTTACTGAATGAATAAATAAGTGGTTACAAAGCAGCAGCAGAGCAGTTTGACAGGGATGGTCAAGTGTGTGGGACCATGGTGGGCCTGGGGTGATGTCCAACATGGGGACTTGCTCCTGCTGGGTGCTGCAGGGATGATATGGGATGAGCCTTGTTCCCCTCTAGGGAAAGCTGGAGCGCATTGTTTAGGGGTCCTTCCTTCCTCAACCTTGCAACCCACAGGATCCACATGGACACACGGCCACCTGTGATGGGAGGGACAAAGGTTGCTGCTGGGAGGGAGCTGATCCTGTGGCTCTCATGGAGCTGAGCCCCTCTGGGTGCGTGGGATAGCATTGTGGTCCTCCTGGCTGTGTGGGGGGATTGAGGATGGCCTGGGGAGGAGGAGAAGGTGACAGAGGCATCCTGTAAGTGACACCATGTGAGCTGGCCTGACAGGAGGCCGCTGCAATTCAGCAGGTGAAGGCAAGTAAAAGAAACAAGGGAAACCCAGGCGTCCCTTCTCCTCCTGGCTCCTGGAAGTCAGCAGGGCAGCAGTTTTCTGCACAGGCAGTTGAATCCCTGCCACGTTGCACCAACACACATCCACCCACCATTAAATTTCTCACCCTCTCTGGAAGAACCATACTTTTGATCTCTGCAGTATCTTGGGGCAAGAGATTTCAGGCTTTAATTCTGCTGTGAGGACACTTTCTGCCTTGCTCTCTAATCCTTTCCTAGCAATTCCTGCCACTTGACTCACTGCCTTTCAGCCTGAGCATGCGCTGGGCAGTTTCCCCATGGCACATCTTCACACCTCTCCACATTGCATTAAATCTGCCACCTGATAGCTCAGCACTGTGAGCTCCTGGAGCCCTGTTTAACTTTGGCAGCCTCAACTCTTTGGTATCCCCTTTGACTGACCCCTGATTCCTCCTGTTTTGGGTGCTCAGTGCCTGCTCTGCACCTGTGGGCCTTTGCTCCCTGGAAAGCATTCTACAATTTGATGTTTTTTTCCTACCCTTTGGTTTCTTTCAGTTCAATTTCCATGCACAATCTGACCCTTCTTGCTGCCTCTCAGTTCAATTTCTGCCCAGGCTGCTTGGCCAGGGCAGGTGGGGAAACCACAGTGACTGGTGATGGAAGACTCAGGTCCCTATCACATGCACTGACACGTCTCTACTCAGTAAAATATTTATTCCTCCATTATTTCACAAGAGTTGTTTTTACAAAAACCTTACAAAAATTTCCAAAACACAGACATGCAGAAGAAAAAAACAAATCCACCATGGATCTTGTTACAAGTAATTGAAATGTACAAATAGTAAGGGCGAGAGAGAGCTTAGATTACAATAATCCCTCAGTCCTGCTACCCCTCCATGGGTGCAATTTGTATCTCTTCTTGGTGAGTTCAGCATTGACTGACAAGCTGTGATAAGCTGCCAAAAGCACAGCAGAGGAGGAGCCCTAAGATTAGGAGCAAATGTTTTCAAATATATATATATACATATAGATATTTAGTGAAGAAATATTTATTCCCTGCTTTTTTTAGGTTTACAGAAACAGCATCTGCAAACTATTAAATGGGTTTATTTTCATTAATGTTCTCAAAGAGGCAGCGACATTTATATCCCTGTGGTTTCATCTTGTATAACCGAAAAAAGAGCCCTGTGCTTTCCATGGGAATAGGACGCCCCCAGCCCCCTCCTCCTGCCCCAAACGGTGTTTTTCAGGGTGGATGATTTGATCCACAGTGGATCCTTCTTCCCCCTGGCTTGGCAGGTCTCTGTGCAGAGTGGGGAGCTGCAGGCTCTTCTTCTGGCATGACAAATGGGAGGGATACCAGCCCTGGAACTACGGACGGGGGCAGAGGGTGGGTATTTAGGGTGACACTGCTCCCTGGATGAGGTGGACAGTGTCAGTCAGGCTGTGCCCTCTCCTCGCCTGCCGAGCTTGAGGAGGAGAAGGCAGCTGTTCCTAACCGGGGGCTGCACAGTAGAGCAGAGAAAGCATGGGCTGGAGGTGCTGGTTCACCCCCAGCCAGAGGAGATGGGCTTCTCTCCTGATTCTCCCATCAGGTCTCCAGTTCTGGGTGCTGGGTGAGTCCCCCATGCTGGCATTGCCTGGGGTGCAGCTGAAGGCCCTGGTGTCTCCAGCCACTGGGTCCCACATGCAGCTGCAGTGAGAGCCCCAGTGGGAATGGGAGAGGATGCTCCCAGGAACTGTGGGGACTCAGGTGGGCACTTTGTCACTGTGGCACTTTCAGCCTTGGTGTCACTGACCAGAAGATGTTTGCCTGGAGGAGGCACCTCAGCAATTGCTCTATTTGTCCTCAGATCTATTGCTGCAGCTCCCAAACCAACCCCTTCCAGGGAAGTAGGGCTGGTGTCTTCTCTGTCCTGGCACCCCTCTGAGCTAGTGGTGTCCCCACACTTGGCTGGTGGCTCTTTCCAGTGGGTGAGGAAAGGATGGTGTGGTTTCCAGTGAGCTTTGTCCACAGGGACACCACACCTCCACCACTCCGGCTCATTCCCCACTGCTGCGGAAGTGGCAGGGGAACGTGGAGGCTGGGTCTCTCCGCAGCTCAGTCCCATGGGCTGGGGCCAGGCTGCCCACCCCGTGTCCATCCCCCTGCATATCCCACCTTGGAACCTCATTAGGCTGCGCAGCAGGGTGGGATGAGGGGGAAACCATTTCCTTTCTGCAAAACCAAAAAAGCCTCCCCCCACGGAGTTGCCGGCCCCAGACCCCCGAGCACATCTGCGGAGCTGCCGACGGGGAGGCTGTGCCTCCGGAAGGCGAAGCCTTCGTTGGCACGAAGCGCTGGGAGCCGCCTACTCAGCTGAAACCCAACAGCTTTTTCCAATTTTCTCGTTCCCTGGGATGGTTCAATGACCTGGGGCTCTGCAGAATCGCTGGCAAATCCACCGAGGAAGGGCAGCGGTGCCTGCTTGGGGATTGGCGATTCATCCCCAGCGCACGGGAGAGCTCACAGGCTCCAAGCAGGTCTGTTGAGATGCTCCAGCTCTGCTTGCCCCTTCGGGAAGGGACAAAGCCTGATGCCATCAGCGTAGGCAGATCCTAAATGCAGGCAGCACAGTGCAGAGGGCTGGCCGAGACTGGCCATGGCATGGGTGAGCCATCAGCTTCCCAAAGTCCCAAACTTTGGGAAGTCCCAAACCCCACACTGTGGCTGGGGTTGCACAAAGAAACGAACACATGGATCCGCTTTGGCACACAAAGTTGAGCGCCGCAAGTCACAGCCCGGTGAAAAGGGGGGCTCGTGATCCTCCCACACTGTCCCTGCGGGATGAGAAGACCCAATAACTCTTTGGCTCTCTGGGCAAGATACCCAAATTGGTCAAATCCAATAGTCCAAGATCCTTCCATGTTTGGAAGCAAATTCTTGTTCCCTTGGCAAGTCTGTTTGTCCTCAAAGAGCGTGTGGGGGGTATGTGTGTATATATAGCCGTTATTATAAGGGTGTGCGGAAAAGCAAGTTTCTAACCAAGTTCGCTCCATATGTGGCTATAATTATGTGCCACTTCGGCCTGGGACTGACTCTACCTTCAGAAGGGAAGGGAAGAGGAGAGAAGATGCTGAGACATTGGATGAGTGGCATGTGTGTTGGGCAGGCGGCGGATTTGTCCTGGACCAGCACAGGAGCTCCACGCTGTATCCTGGAGGAGGCCGTGGGAGGGGGTTTGCCCTGCTCAGTTCACGGTCGGCACCTGGTTCTGATGGAGGCTGAACTCTTTGGCTTTGAGGCGCAGGCTGGCGATGCTGTTGGCCATGTTCACCCCTTGGGTGGGTGTTGCGGTCCCGCTGGAGCTGTAGGAGGGCACAGTGCTGCGGGGAGGGAGCAGGGAGGAATGAGGCAATGGTCCATGGAGAAGTCCCCATGCCCTTTGTGGTCCTGCTGGCTTCCCGGGCCAGGCTGGCTGTTCCCTCTTGGAGATCTCTCACAAGAACAGCCAAGGCTTCAGCATTTTTATGTGCTTGGATGGATGTGGGAACCCCTCAAACTATGCACCAGGAGGCCCTGCTTTGTGCTTATGGATGTGATGGCTGAACATGAACAGCTGGGAACCAGAAGGGACCCATGCCACCTCCTGTGCCGAGATGTGGGAAGGGTCAGCACGAGGCCAAGCAAATCCCTTGCGAGGACCAGGATGCCTGCTCCGGCCCCAAAATGCAAGGAGGCAGGGAAGCCTGCTCAGCGTTGGGCAGCGGATGCTCAGACAGGGTTGAAATGGTTCCCAAAGCCAAGTCAGACAAGCTTCTTTCGGCCTCATAAAACTCCCCAAATCCCCAGCAGTGGCATAGGGCTGCATTCCTGTGGCAGTGGAGTGGTCTCTAGGCAGCCCTGCCCCACGGCCACCTCCTCCCCGGCTCCTCCAGAGCCTCCACCTACCTGTACGGGGAGGTGCTGGTCCAAGAGAGATACTCTGGGGTCAGTGCAGTGGGTCGAGGTGCCATGGGCTGCTCAATGGCTGCCTCTTGGCTGTAGGATTTGAGCAGCGATGCCGATCTGTTGGCCAGCATCGCCCTCTCATTACGGCGGAACTTGGCCCTCCGGTTCTGAAACCACACCTGTGACAGGGGGAAAGGTGGTCAGTGGTGACCCAGCGTGAGCAGGGATGTCCCAATCATCTGTCCTATGGGTGATGGTGATGTGCAGGATGAAACAAGGGAGGGGACAGTCCCTGCTCCTGCCTGCAGG
This sequence comes from Callaeas wilsoni, assembly GCA_013398955.1. Lineage (NCBI taxonomy): Eukaryota > Metazoa > Chordata > Aves > Passeriformes > Callaeidae > Callaeas > Callaeas wilsoni. The sequence continues at coordinate 20,128 of VWPU01018079.1, read as the reverse complement.
CAAGGCAGAGGGTGTTGTTTTCTCCCACACAAACCTGTGCTCACCTGGACTCTGGCCTCGCTGAGGTTGACCCTTCTCGCCAGCTCCTCCCGCACAAAGGCGTCGGGATAGTGCGTCCTCTCGAAGACCCGCTCCAGAGCCTGCAGCTGGCTGCTGTTGAAGGTGGTGCGGTTCCTCCTCTGCTTCTTCTTTCTCTTGGCTGCCCCGCAGCTTGGGCTCAGGCTCTCGCCTGTGGGGCAAGAACAGAAGCCACGTGAGAGCCAGGCCCGTGTGAGACCCCGTGACCCAGCCACGCTCAAGCCCTCCTGGGGGTCTGCAGTGCCCTGCTCTGTGCCAGCCATGCTCCCTCCAGGCACCTGGGCCTCTGTGGGGAGCAGCATATGTGCAACCCTGTGATGTCCATGAGAATCAAAACCTATTTTGGGACCTGCTGGAGCTTAGGGTTAACCCCAAAATTTACCAAGGCCTGTGGTGGTTCACATCTGGCTAAAACCATGTGGACCTGATTCTGAATACCAGTCTCAGTGTATTCTGGGGCTGCACTTGATCCAAACTGGAATCAAACTTAGCTCTTGCTAAGACTTTAAGTCAAGCTTTCATGAATGGTGATGAAAATTCAGCACCAAAACGCCCCCAAGATGCAGGTCTCAGCTCCCACCTCCAGCACCCCCCAAGGCCCCAGCTGTGGCATGTCCCCAAGGTGACACAGGACTGCAGCCAAGCATCTGCTCTTCCAACCCTGGTCTTTAGAGCTCAGAACGAGCGGCACCGCGTCTCGCAGGGCTCAGCCTCCGCAGTGTTTATTTCTGGCTTTGCTGGCTCATGGAAACATGAAGCTGAGGGTGTAGTTTGGTTTCTCAGTATTGATCTTGGGCTGTCAGCCAGGCTGAGATTAATCTCCTCTTTGTCACTAATATCATAAGGTTTGGGCAAGTTTATGAAGTCTTTTTCCGAGACACCCAGTCAGCTGCCTGCAAAGGCTTCGTGGGGAGCACGACTCAGTGTCGTTCTCCCTTGTGGAGGTACTGGCTAATGATTCTTTCTGTTAATAAAGCATCTGGATCCAATCTGTACCTACTGGTGGGAAAGCATTTTGGAATTATTTGAAATGTCAATAATTTTATGACATTCTGATTCATGGCAGGGGTATGCTGGGGCTTTCTGCTCTATATCATTGCAGAGGCCAGGGTGGCAGAACTCACCACTCCCTGAGTATGCTCACAAATTAAATACTTGCTAATAATATTAATCACGATACTTATTTAATAAGTGCAGCATTTTCAGATGATTCTTGAGCAACAAACAAAATCTACTGGAAGGGATATTAACTCTGCTGTTTCAAGGCACCATCAAGCTGTCAAACAGGAGGAAACTATGGGTTCCAAGATCTTTAAGTCCAGAAAAACCTTCTTGGACCTTGACTCTAAATAATTCAAGCCATGAAACGTCCAACAGTAAGTTTTTCACCAAGTCCCTAGGACCCCTATGTGCCCAACTACAACATTCTCCCAAGGCCTCTCTGCAGCCACTGGCATTTCTCTAGATCTTTTATTGGGCTGTAGGTGGAATTTGGCCCTGGTTGACCATCAACAATCTGTGATCTTGTATTTTGGACATGGCCTTCTTGGTTAGGTAAAGACACGATGGACAGTGCCTGAAATATGTGGGGGTTTGAGGCCCCTTCCCCAGCCAGGAAACCTCGGCCTGCCCTTCGCCACCGATCGTGTTTAAAGGCGCACAAATAAAATTCTCAGAATTCCCTCCAGCACTTGTTCCTGCAGCTTCAAATGTTCTGCCAGTCTCTGCTTTCCAGTTGCCCCTTTTAGTTAAACTCCTTTTTTGGTCCTGTTTTCCTTCAGCGACCTAACGAGCCGCTGGATTAAAATACATGAAGTCCAGCCATGGTTGTCCCTGAGTTTTCTGGGAGCCTGGGACTCAAATGGGAACCATCAGGCTGGGAAAGAGCTACAGGATGTAACAGGGTGAGAGGTTTCCTTGTGAGTTTATGACCATGCCACAGGGCTTCCAGGGAAATGGTAGATCAGGGTTTAGTTCAAAAGGTGTAGTCACAAGGGCACCCACTGCCCCTCACCAAACTGGCAATGATTTCAACAGAACCCTGGGAAATGTATAAATAAAATTTATAAACCCCCTTTGGCTTCATCCTCAATTTAAACCTGGCTATAGGACTTTTCCACAGTGATGGTTTCTCTTACCCGCTCTAATTTGGCTGAAAGAAAGGAGGAGGAGGAAAAGTTTTTTAAAAATTAATTCTCAATCCAGTTCTGTAGGATCTGGCCACATTTCTGGCTGGTCTTTATCTCCCCAAACCCACAGAAGGAAGAGCTAAACAGCCACAGGAGACAAGTGGTGCTGAGTGCTTCCCATATGGGGCTGGCAGTCATGCTGGGATCGAGGTTCCTGGGGTTTTGGAGACCTGCAAACCCTGGCCTATGCCGGCTTTGGGGCATTTTGTTCAACCCCTACTGCTGCTTTTTAATGGAGGGACCTTCCACACCTTTTCCAGGCCATCTCTATAGCAGGGAGGCAGCTCCACACACGGAGTGCCTGCCTGGATCCTCGGCTCTCCTTAGGAATGAGCCTTGGTAATGCGTCCACATCTTTTCCTCATTAGCTCAGGCACTGCAGCCTTGTGGGACTAGACAAATGCCACCCTAATTGCTGGTGGTGAGTGTTTGACAGGTTTATAATGTACAGTCAGGCTGGATCTCTTCCATCAGAGATGCTTTAATAACCCCAAATCAGCTTCCAAAAAATGAGCGTGGCTAAGTCCTCTGTGGCATCAGAGAAGGAATGGGAAGGGGGATGAGTTGGGTGCCCTGAAGATGCCCTATCCTCTCTCTGCCATCAGCGGGACTTGGATTTAACCAGACCTGCTGACACCTTGATGGAGGAATTGCAAACCAGTTCCCCACCCTGATGGGCTTCCAGGAATAAGAGTCTGTAACTGCACAAAGTTAAAACCAGCTCCCCACCATCACTGTTCTGCCCCAAAGCAGTGCTTGGGGAGGTTATGGAGAAAGCCAAACCCTTGCATTTGTCAGATATAATTTGGGGGTTCATTTGGGCTGGAGGGATCAGTTTGGTTGGCCAGCCCTGAGGTCAGAGGGGTTCCTGAGCCTTAGCCCCAGCCACCTTCCCTGTATTTTTGTTCCACTGATTACAATTTCCGCTGAAAGGAAAAAAAATGCAAGGTAAGGGGGAAAACAGGGGGGATAACATTACTGAATAACGAAAGATGACATGCGGGAGAGGATGGGGAGAGGGAGGCGCAGGGGCTTTGCACAAAGCAGGATGGGCTCAATGTGCATCACAAAAAAAAAAGCCTTCAATTGCCCCAGAGTGTTAGGAAAGACAGGAGACTTTTCACCCGTGATGTGGATGAATTTTGGGGTGCTGGATGTGGCCTGGGTAACCTCCAGCCTCCTCTCTGGGCTGTCCTGCCTGAGGCAGTGCTGCCTGAGAGCTGCAGACAGCCTGGGAGCAGCACCGCGCCCTGTGGATGCTGTGGGGTGCTGGGAGTCACCCCAAAACCCTTCTTCCTGTGGGAGCACCAAAGCCTGGACTGTGCCCCACTGAGAACTTGGGAGTGACACGTCCCACCCCATTTGCAAAGGCAACAGCACCCCAGGTCAGAGCTGTGCTGGTTCAGCTGGGCACCAACCAAACCCCCTTCTCTGACTCTTGCCTTTTCCCTCTGTGCTTCCATTAGTTTTCCATACGAAGGACTCGGCGGGTCTCAGCCTTGGTGCTGGGCTTGCCAAGGGGTCCCTTACACTGGCAGGGCCCCCAGCCTCCCACAGCTGCTGTTGAGCACCGTAAAGAGGTAAATTCCACTCGATTTCCACCACGGCTTCGGTTCTGACTTACGAGCTCCATTAGGGCACAGTAAACGTCAGAGCAGCTGCGATCCAGATCAACCAGCGCTGACAATCCCAGCGGCTCACCGGCCTTAGGCCCGGAAACACGGGCAGGGATAGTCCCTTGGGATGTCTTTCAGGGATGGGCTTCACTGCCAGCCATGCTCAGTCTCCCCTCTGGACACCCAGTTTGGGGCGTTTCTTTGCAAAATGCTCATCCAGAGCGCGGTGTTTGCCCAGCACCATCCCCGCTACCCCAGATGGTCACTTCGGCCAACGGCCAGCCTGTCTCTTCCCCAGGTGATGCTGCAAACCCCTCTCCCTGTGAGCACCACCACATCCTGGGACAAGTTTTCCTGAGTCCAACTCTACCACTTGGCTTTGGGGTGCAAACACCCCCGTTTTTCAGGGATCAGGTTAGAAGGCAGCAAGTTCAACCTTCTCACGCAAAAAGCCCAGGCTACATCTCCTCCAACGTGTTTCATTTTCCATCGTACCGCAGCCCCCACGGCCCTGAACAGTTTTCTGTCATTAAATTATTTCACACGTTCCATTTATTTGTGAGCAGCTTGCCAAAGACCCTTTAAGCTTTAAATTTTTCACACCCCCCCAGCCAAAATGGTCAAATCTGCTGTAGCATTTACTTCCCTACTACGCCTGGAATGGCATTTTTTTCCTCCTTTTTGCTTCTTGGGTATAATTTAAGGGTTGAAATAGCCTGGAGGGAATTAGCTGTAAATTCTTCCTAAGACAAATAAATTCAGCCCTCTAAGTTTCTACGTTTTTCAAACTGTTGAGAGACATTTTGGGTTTGTTTTACTTGAAATAATGATCGTGGCATATCTGACCCTCAGGCTGCGGCCGGCTCTAGCCAAATAAATAGCTTTTATTAATTAAGGTTTATCCTTAACAAATAAAACCCCAATTTGATCTCGGCCGGCTGAATTAGCAAAAATAAACAACGGGTTCTCTGGGCACTTGATGTGGATTTAACAAATTAACGCTGGGCCTTCATCAGGGAAGCCGCAGGGTGGTGGAGGTCTTTTACAGCCAAGAAATCCTTTGGAAAAACAATGTCTTTCATTTCTCCCATGGTCTCTCTCAGTAAACATGTGCACTCCCTTCATCCCTTCATACACTCAGGGGAAGCGAGGAGAGCTCCGGCGATGACGTCTGCCAAAGTTTCATGTGCAATTGTTTAACTTGTTCCTCTAAATCATGCGGTGGGGAGGAAGCGTTTCCCCTCGGACTGCAGCGAGCTGGAGCAAAGCTCTGGGGTTTGGGAACTGCCCCTTCATGGTGTGTGCCCGCTCCAGCTCCTTTTTATTCCACAACCTTCAGATGAGACACCCAAAGCCAAGCTGTGATTTGGGGGTGCATGGGCTGTCAAGTGCAGGTGACCCCTCTTTCCAGCAGCCACTTTCACCACCACCCTGCCTTGGGATGCAGTTGGGAACAGCCTGGGAGCCCAGGGGGGAGTTTACCGGCCCACCCTGGGGCTTTGCAGGGAGGAGGGATAACGAGAGGGATGCTCCACAGGCCAAAGGGAAGCTGGGCACCTGTCCCTGCTCATGGGCACGGGAAGGACAGGGTTTGTTGCAGAAGGGATGGTGGGAGATGCCTACACCACAACAGGTCTTTAATCTCCCCAAATCATCTTGGAAAGCCTGGGGGGCTGAGAAGCAGCCAGGAACCTGCCCCTGCACATGTGCTGAGTCGCTGAGGTACCGTGCCTTTCCTGCACGCACCAGCGAGCCCAGCCTGGGTGCACAGGACCAGCACAGCACCAGCTTGGGGCAAAACCGTATTGGTGAAACTCCCATTTTCTGCACGGTTTCACCCCAGTACCCACGGGAGAAGCCCCTTGGGGCCACCAATCCCTGGTGCACAGGACCAACACAGCACCAGCTTGGGGCAAAACCGTATTGGTGAAACTCCCATTTTCTGCACGGTTTCACCCCAGTACCCACGGGAGAAGCCCCTTGGGGCCACCAACCCCTGCCCACAGGATGCCAGCCCCAGATTTGCTTGGCATGATGCTGTGAGGTCCAAACCCATCCTGGGAACAACCATGGATGTGGGGGACAGGGTATCCCTGGAAAACAAGGGCTGTCAGCCCCTCCCCAGGCTCCCACTGCTGTGAGAAGGCTCCCACCTCCTCATCCAAACCCACTGCCACTCCCTGTTCCCCCTCCAGCCCAGCCCCAGCCTTACAAAGACCCTGGGAATGCTGAAGACTCTGGAGGGATATTGAAGCTGGGGGGGTCCAAATGTGCTGAGTCCGAAGGAAACTTTCTCAGCTCAAGTGGCGTACATGAAAAATTTAAGAGAGGGGCAAGTCCCAGCTACTGGAGAAACATTACAGCGAAATGTTTCCGAGGATGTTTCACCTCATTAATTGTGAAAAAACTGAAACGCTGACACGTTTTTACAGGCTGCCAGTTTTGCTGGGGGAAAAGTGTCTCTGTTAAAAAGGAGCAGCAAAAGTCTGGACCAAGAAAGAGGCCAAGGCTGTCCCGGGGGGGCCTTAGCCTGTGCTCACTGACAGGCAGCAGCAGCCTGTTTTATGGTTAGAGAGCTGCCTCTGCACCAGCCAGAAACCACCCAGCACTGCAGTTTGCTACCCCCAGCCACACAGACACCCAATTTTTGGGAAAATCCTGCCCAGCAGTGCTGCAGCCCCAGGGATGCTCCATGCACAGCCTGCACCTCCAGAGCCCAGGAGGTTTTTCCTTTGCACCCCTGGATGGTGTGTGGTGTCTGAGCACCCATCATAGCAAGTCCAGCTGAAAGCCTGAACAAACCAGGAGGGTCCTGGCTGAGCCAGCAGCATCCCTGCATCCCACTGGGGATGTGTCCAGCCTGGGCTGGTAACCCAGTGGTGGCACTGAAGCCTTTTTTTAGCTCATTATTAGTGCAGCAAATGCATTGGGAACATGACGCTTAGATGGGTACTGGGAACAGAAAGAATGTGAAAAGGAAGATCCCCATGTCATGAGACACTGCTTCCCTTAGGGATGGTTCCAGCCCAGAATTACCCACCAAAATCACTGCTGAGAGCTGTGAGTGGATTCAGAGCTGGCTCTCCAGCTGGCTCTGGAGCAAGGGCAGTCGTGCTGCAAAACTCAGGTGCACAAGAGGGAGAAGATCAGGAAGTCACAGTGAGGAGGGAGGAAGATAATGAAAAGAATGAAGAAGGGAAGCAGATGCTGGAGATGCCAGGTGGGGAACCAGCCAGCCAAGTCTTGTGCTGCGATTTAGAGAGGATGCCCTGAAAGCTGAAAGCTGGTGAAATCCCCAGGGCTGCAGGCTTCGATGTGCTCAGGAGTCCCTGAACATTCCCAGCACTTCCCACCATGCCAGAGGCTCCTGCACAGCCCAGCATGGCGCTCACCCAGCTGAGGCCAGGCCCCAGGAATGGTGTTTTGGCACAGCCAGCTCCTGCGTCAGCGGAAGCGTTTAATGAATTAATTGCAGCCACATTCCCTGAAGGAGGAGGCAGGGTTGGTGGGATGCTGTCAAGCCTCAGGAAGGGGCTGGGGAACATCTTTGGCCACAAAGCTCCGGTGGGAGTAAGGGGAATAGGCTGAGCAGCACAAGAAATTCCTGTCCACCCTCCCAGGGATCTGGGAGAGATGGTGCCATCACCCACCTTTTACCTGGGGTGGGAAGTGCCTGTGGACAGACCTTTGGGGAAGGCGACACGGACACATCCTGCTGCCGGGCTCACTGGCTCGGGATGCACCCCAGCAGCCTGGCCCCAGCCCCAACCCTGCCTGAGGATCCAGACCACAGAGCCTGGCACCATCGGCATCCCCTGACACGACTGCTCCAGAAACAGCCTCGAAAGCCCGCGACGGCGCTGGCGCCCAGCGCAGGGCTTGCCGAGACCTCTGGCTGTGCTTTCCCACCCGCCTGGCTCCCGCACCCCAGGAGCCGGAGCCGGGGCCATTGTGGGGCCGTGGGGCTCAGACTGCCTGGCTGCGCCCGCCGACGGTGGCACCGGCCCAGGGCAGCCGGCCCGGACCCGGAGCGCCGAGCGCATCCCTTGGGCTCGGTGGTCTGCAAAAGAAATGTTCCCTCCCAGGGCCGTGCCAGCGCGGGGTGACCCCAGCCTGGCACAGGGCTTTCGGGAGCTGCCAGGAGCATTCTGTGTGTTCACAGGAGGCTGTGGCTGCAGCCCGACACAATGGGCTGTCCCGGCTCCAGAGCCACCGCTGCCTCCATTGTGTCAGCGCTCCGTGGGGATGGAGCTGTGCAGGAGCTGAGCTGGGGCAAAGCTGGGGTGCTGCTCCCCAACGAGTACCCAATTTACCCCTCAAGGAATGGCACGGTGAGGAGGAAAGGCTCCTGGGAAAGTCCAGTGTCTGCACGGATTTGCTGAGGATGGTGGCTTTGAGTGGCCAGGATCTGGCAGGGTCTGGCATCTTCCCTGCTCATGGCAGGGGAACATGCAACTCAAAGGAGTTCACACCCCTCTTTTCTTAGTTGGGGCTGGGGTCACACAGAGCCTCCAAAAACTCATCCACAGTGGTGCCAGTCTGGATGTCCCCCGCAAATGCCAAGGAGGGAGAGGGGGAGACAGGAGAGATATTGGCATGGGTGCTCCTGGCTTCATGCAGGGATGCTCCGAGAGCCCTGACCAAAGGGCTCCTCAGGCGGATGTTTGTGGCTGCAGGGCTGGGGGCAGCAGAAGCCGAAGCCCTCCCAGTACAGCCAAGCGCCTCAGGAAAAGACACCGCGGTGGGTTTGACTGATCCAAGCCAAGTTCCGAGCAGCACCGACCAACGGGGGAGCAGGAATTTTCATTTTGTTCTCCTGTGAATCTGCCAACCCCCACGGTGGAGGCCCAGGGACCAACAAAAGGCGCTGGCTCTCCCCCAGCCACCACCAGCCAGGAGCCTTCCCGGCAAGGAGACATTCACTGTGGAGCTTGCTTTCATCTCCCAGCCAGGAGACTTTCTTGGGGTGGGATGAGAGCAGTGCTTGGGCTGTCCTGCACCTCACAGCACTGCAGCACCCTGGGATGCTCCTGGGGACGCAGCCCTTGGGTGCCTTTTGGGGATGCAGCCTCCCCACCTTGCCAGCTTGTCAAAACAGCCGAGCGTGGCGAGTGGCAGCAGCGTGGTGCCTCACAGATGTGTGAACGGGCCTCTGTGGCTCAGGGGAACTGCCAGCCCAGACCCTGTGGCCGAAATGCTGGGATTTGGGTCAGCCCCAGGCACCGCAGTGAGGGGTCTGGGCAGAGGGAACAGCCACGGTGGCTCCCCACAGCCACTGGAGAGCGGGATGGTGGCACAGATGATGGATGGTGCCAGAACAGACCCCGCTGCCCTGCATCAGGGCTGAGCACGGCAGATCGCTTCCCTTCCCATTTCGCAGATCTTTTAGGCACCATTTGGTGCATCCATGATGCAGCCGCAGAGGTGCCAGCATCGCTCACACGCAGCCACCTGACGTAATAGGTTACCTGGTTTTCCAGCAGGACACAGACATGTGTAATTAATTAACACTAATGAGACTTGTGCAAGCGCCGGTCCAGGAGGAGCACCCGCCTGCGCTTGCAAAGCAGCACCAAAACCCTGGATTTAACTGCAAAGTGAGTTTTCCTGGGGGCTGGGAAGGGGATGGGGGGTGCCTCAGGCCATCACGGTTTTGAGAGCTCACTGGGACTTTTGCTCAGTGTCTGAAAAATAAAACTCAATCAGCCGGGGCCGCACAGCAGGAACCTTGTGCGGAGGACTGGCTCCCAGCCAGGGACCCCTGGCATGGCGATCCCAGCCTTCCTCTCCTCCCCAGCCCCCCCCAAAAAGGTGGTTTTTCGAAATTTAATAGGCAAAAGCCCAAGCAAGCCAGCCCAAATGGCATCTTGCACTGAAACCCAACACCAGCCCCACGGGGTTAAAGTAGAGACCCCATTGCATCGGGGTCATTGCCAAGGGGGGAAGGAGATGGCAGGGACAAGGGGGAATGATGAGAATCCCCATGGTGTCCCCTCCTGCTGCCCACTGCCACTGCCCCAAGTCCCTTTACTTTTTGGAGGACAAAAGGGTGTTTTTCACACCAGGCCAGCAAATCACTGAGCACTCATTTGATCGGTGAGCACCAGCACCTGCTGAGAGCCCGTCCCACGGCCACCAGCAGTGGACACCAGCATGTTGGGGCAGGGCGTGGATGGGCGTGAGCCCCACTGGGACCCCATCCCAGCCCCGCTCCCAGGAGGACCCTCGTGGGCGCCTGCACGCACAGACGTCCCGGAAGCCCCTGCCAGCAAGCAGCATCGCTGTCCTCCGGTCTGGTTTTCATTTGAGGTCGGTGGCCTCTCGCCAAATTTATTGTAAAACATTCATTTTAATAAGTGGCACGTATCTTTTTTTTTTTTTTTTTTTAAACCCAGCCTGGTTAACTGTTTCCAGGTTAAAGCAGAACCGTGCATGGCAGGGATGGTGGGCACGGTGGGGACAGTGGGGACAGGATGACAGTCAGGTTGCTGAGGGCAGGTGCCAGCCATAAGGAGGACACCAGGGGATGACAGGATGGAAACAGGAACATCAGGGTCCTGCTTCTACAAAGGCCAGCAGAGCTGAGACCCTCACCCTCATCACTCCGAGCCTTCATCCCCTTCAAGTCCCCAGGGAGACCAAGCACCCTCCTGCCACAGTGGGCACCCTGACACTCTCACACAAAATTAAAACTTACTGCCCAATGGGTAACTGGGTCATGTCAAACATGCAGAGGGCTTCCCAAAGTGGACGTCACTTGGTAGTTTAGTTTCAACATTTGTTTTAAATTTTATAAACCTCTAATACTAATAGAAATGCTTGAGTGTCTTTTAATTTAAACAAAAACAGTGTTTTTTTTAATTTAAAAATTCCCCTGAGGTATTTACAACCCCCAAATTACAGCCATGTGGCTGGCCCAGACGAGAAAGTGAAATCGGTGAGGAAGGAGCATGGCAGCTGCCCCAGCCCAAGCCCAGCCCTGCAGGGGCTGTCCCCATGTCACCTGTGTCCCCTCCACACACTCTGCTTCACACCTTTGCTGGGGACATGGGATCCATAGGTTGACCAGCCCCTGGAGCTGCCAGCCGTGGCTGTCCCCAGCAGGATGGCATCCTTCTGTCTTTCCTGCCTTCCTTCTGTCCTTCCAATTTTGTGTTCTCTCTGGAGCACAGTGGGTTTGGGGACAGGAGCTGCCCCTGCCCATGACCCATCCTGTGCCCTCCTCAGCTGTGCTGCTGCTAGAGCAGGCTCACTGCACCCCAGTGCTGTGTCTGGGGTCCCCCAAGTGCTCCCCTGCACCACCACTGCTACTGCCACCCCCAAGTCACCCCAACAGCCCTGGCAGTGTCCTGTGCATGCCGGGGTGCAAGGCAATGCCCCCCATTTTGCAACGCCCTTGCAGGACCTGGGGTACAGTGTGATTCCCCCGAACGGCTCAGTGCGACGTGCACCCCCTGCAACGCCCTGTACAGCTTGGGGTGCCACGAAACCCCACCACACACACCTTGCATTGCCCTGCACAGCTTGGGGTGCAGCTCAATCCTCACCCCACCCCAGCAATGCCCAGCGAGACCCGTGGCACGATGCCGACCCCCTGTACATCTCGGGGTGCAAAGCAACCCCTCCAAACACACACTCAAGGCTCAAGGCTCAAGACAACTCCCCTCCCCGCCGATGCCCTGCACAACTCGGGGTGCAATCCACAGCCCGGGGTGGCTCACGCAGCCGAACCCCCGGCCCCAGCGCTGCCCCCGGCTCGGCTGCGGTGCCCTCTCCCCAGCACCCCGCTGCCATGTGCTCCCCGCCGCTCCCCCGGCTCCCCTGCCATGTGCACTCCAGTTTCCTTGCGTGTGAAGGCTGCAGCCTCTCGGATTCAGTGGCTGGAAAGGATGGCGCCTCTCCACATCTGGTTCAATGCGCGAGCCTGGCGCCTGGCTTAGCCACAGTCTCCATTCAGAGACACACAGACTTTAATAGACTCATACAATTCTTCCTGATCTATCACTGCAGCCGCAGCTGAAAAGCTGCTTTATTATATGCACTCAAAAGGGGATGAGGAGGGAAGGGGAGGGGGCCGGCGGCTGGCGCTGCCGCTCTCTGAAGGCTCCCAGCCCGCCCGGCATCCCCCGGGACCTGAACTGTCCCCCCCAGCCCTGCCCTGCCTCCCAGGGGCTGTTTTCCCCCCAAACCCGCAGGAAACAGCAGCGCCGCAGCCTCATTATCTCTCCTGCTCAATTAACACCCTCCGAGCTGCCGTTTACACCCGCACCGTGCACGGGTGGAGCTGCAGGGGACGAGGTGGCAAAGGGGACCCCGCCTGTCCCCCTAATGTCCCCAGGATGGTTTCACTCCCCCACGAGCTGGAGCAATTCTCCTCAATTCCTGCAACATCAGCATCCCATTTACCCCGCAATTCCCTGACGGAGGACCCGCAGCCGGAGCCGTCGGCAGGGGCTGCCCGGGGGTGAGGAGCTGCCCCGCAGGCTGGCACCGCATCCCCCGTGCCACCAGCGATGCCCCCAGCAGCTCCCAGTGCTGGCACTGGTTTTCCCAGGGGGAGCCCAGGGCCGGCAAGTATCTGCTGAGGGATGCTGAGCATGGACAGGGCATTTCGTCACGCCGTGGGAAGGCTGGAAAAGATCGCCCGCGGTCATGTGTCCCTCCGGCAAAGGCAAACATCGGGAATGCCTCAAGGGCGAGGGTAGGAATTTTTGTGTTAATTCTCGGAAATTTAGGGTTGTCCAGTGAAAAACAAACAGTTTGGCAGTTTTGGGGCAGTCCTGGCCAACAGGCATCTGAAAACCGCCTTGAAACCCCAAATCAGGCCTTTCTCCCCAAAAGCTTTGCTGTTCCCATCCTCCCTGACCCTTCTGGCTATCACCAAGACCAGGCGGGGGGTGGCTGCCTCTGCCCACCACGCTTCCACTCTGTTCCCAGTCGCTTTTTCCAGCCAGGAAAATCCTGATCTGCATTAACCCTGGTCTAAATCCTTGCTCAGTCCCAGCTCAGCCACAACCCACTGCCCCAGAATTTTAAAGGATGCCCTGATCCAGCTCCCTGGCTCAGGGATCCCATCCTGGAAGGATAACTCCCTCCAGCTCATGCTGCAGGGAGGGAATGAGGGACCAGTGTGGGGACACCAAGCCTCTGCCAATCCCAAAGCACCCAGGGCCCATCCTGCTTCAAACCTCATCCCTTCAGCTCAGTGATTTTACACTCCGGGGAGATAATTCCCGGTGGCTGGAGGAGATCAGCCTCGGGAGAAGGGGTGATCAGCCCCACTCCCCGGGAGAGAGGAGGGTTTCTAACGAGGCAGCCTCAAAGCCCCAAATCATTTCATCAGCCTCCCAGCTACAGACACACGCCCAGGCTCTCTTAAAATGCTGATTCGTTGAAATTCACCCATCTTGGCTGCACAGAGTCGAAATTTCATATTTTTCCTGTGAATCAGCCCCATTCCCTGAAATAACAGCCCAAAAAGAGAGGGGAAATAGTCTTGCACTGAGCTGTTCCTGGTCGAGCGAGACATAACAGCCCAGGGGGGACAGGCAAGGTGTCCCTGCAGCCCAGCACCCTCCTGGGCTGCGCATGGCTGTCAGGGGGTGTCTGAGCTGCTGCTGGGGACTAAAGCACATCAGTGGGTGCTGCCGGGGCTCCCAGGGAAGTGGGGCAAAGCCTCGTGTCCCCACAACATGCAGGACCCCACCACTGTCCCCTCTAGACACTGTCATGCCGTGATTCTTGCTGCTGGAGAGGAGCATCCCCCACAGCAACGCCTGCCAAAACCCGGCTCACTGCGGGTGCTGAGCAGAGAAAAATCCCAGCAATGAGAAGTTGGGGAGAAAAGTGATTTTCCTGCCCTTCCAGCCCAGCCAAGGCTGCTCCAGCTCTTGGGCTCCCCCAGCAAGAGGGGACCCATCTCCCCAGGCCCTGGGTTTGGGTTTTTTCCTCTTTACCCTCCGGCAGCAGCTCTCCCAGCACAGAAGTGAGCACGTGAGGGGACCCCGCGGAGCCCTGCAAGCGCTGCAGGAACGTGCTGGTATGTGTTTCCCCGTGCCCTGGGGAGGGCTCAGCGTGGGCAGGGCAACTTCCTGGGGCCCCTGCTCCAGCCCAGAGCCCCCCGAGCTGGGGTGGGGGGAGCCTGCAGCCCAGGTGGGGCTGTTCAGCTCATCTGCGGGCAAATTTTCCCAAAATCAGAGCAGTGGTGTCACCAGTCAGCAAGAGCCTGACAGCAGCCCAGGGCACAGGGAAGAGCAGGATGGAGACCCAGTGTCTCCACGGGAGGAGCAGGAGGGTGTCACCGTGGGAGGAGTGGGATGGTGAGTGTGTGTCACCCTTCAAGGCTGGAGGGAGGGCACAGGGAAGCACAGAGAGGTGGTACCAGCGTGAACCCCGTGCCAGAAGCTCCATGAGACCTGGGGTCTCTTCCAGCTGTGACCCCCGTTCCTGCCTGTGCCTGGCAGTGATTTGTGCTGCTCTGGCTGGTTCTGCAGGGTGGAGACCCAGTTCAGCCCTTTATCCTGCCTGTGCCACGGGAAAGCAGCACTCCCACCCCACAGCAGTTTTTGGATAGATGAGCCCTAAGGAACCAGTTTCCGCTTGTCCAGCGCAGGGGACCATGTGCAGGGGAGTGGTCCCGTGGCAGAGACACAGGATAAGAACCACAGTGGAGGGTGTCCCCAGTTCGGGAGGGGGAAGTCTGGATGCAGACTGTCCCCTGCATCAGCCTGGGTGTACAGGATCAGTCCCTCCACACAGCCCCTTTTCTCCTGACTGGATATGCTGGGCTCTCAGTGAATGGCTGGAAACCTTCTGGGTGAGCTGGGACCTGTCAGGCTCCCCATCCATCCTTCCATCCATCCATCCATCCATCCATCCATCCATCCATCCATCCATCCATCCATCCTTGCTTGTCACCAGCCTCACCCTAAGCACAAACAAATGTGGAGGGCTGGGAGGTGGGCCAGGGTGGGGAGCTCCCACACGAATTAATTGGCGCTTACTGACTAATTGCTGATGGATGCTGCACTGGGGACCTGCCAGCGTCAGGCACTGGACAAGTGCCGACCCCTCCCCCGGGGACCATCCCGCTTCAGCAGCCCCACGGGCTCGTGGGGGAAAGCCCCTTGTCCTGAGCAGCCCTCGGAGCCCTCCAGGCACGGGGGTGCCCCCCTCAGGCAGGGGGGTGGCCCCAGGAACGGGGGTGTCCTCAGGAACGGGGGTGCCCCCAGGAACGGGGGTGTCCCCAGAAACGGGGGTGGCCCCCAGGAACGGGGTGTCCCCAGGAACAGGGGTGTCCCCAGGGACGGGGGTGTCCTCAGGAACGGGGGGGTCCCCAGGAACGGGGGTGTCCCCAGGCAGGTGCTGGGGACAGGGAGGGTGATGTCTGGTCACTGAGAGCAAGGATGGCTCCTGTGCCGGTGCCACCCACCCCGCTGGGCTGGCCTTACAAGGACAGAGACGATTCCCTCCCCCTCTGCTTCAGATGCCACCGTTCCCAGCTCTGCCAGCAGGGACTGTCCCCTCCAAGGGCCCTGCAGGAGATGTGCCAGTCTGGGAGGGCAGCCAGGCACCCTCAGCTGGTGCTGCTTTGGGGAGCTGTGAGGGATGATGGGTGCTGTGAACGCTGCACCCCAGCCCTGCTGCCCCACTCCAGTGTATCCCACCCTCATCCCACAGGCCATGGCAAGCAGATGTGGTGCCACCCCGAGCAGCAGGGACCCCTCCTTTAGGGAACAAAAGCCTCTCCTGGGAGAGCTGAGCCACATCTATCAGACAATTCTCAAAGCCTCTTCCCCTCCACAGGGGCTGAGTGAGGGTCCCTACACCACTGCCTGTCCCCGGTCAGGCATCCAGAAACCATGGAAAGCCTCCCAGCAGAGCAGCCTGGAGGATGTCCAGCAGTTTTGGGGCTGTGGAAAGCAGATGGGTGCTGGAGAGAGAGGTCTGATGGGTCTGGGGTTACAGGGCAGGGGGGCCTCAGGAGGGCCCCTGTGCCCATGGTCCAATCTCACTGAGCCAGGCACAGGGGATCGGCCACGAGTTAATGACACTGGGTTTAATTGTGGCCGAGCCATCTCTGTGCACACATGTCCCAGAGAAGGCAGATCCCCAAAGGCACATCCCAGCCGTGGTGCTACAAAGCTGCCTCCTACCAGCACAGCCAGAGAGGTCAAGGTGTCCCCGAGCTGTGCCAGTGTCTGATGGGGACAAGTGGTATTTGGGAAGGCAGAGCAGCACAGCCAAGCAGTGTCCTGTGAGCCAGGACCAGCACAGTCCCAGGACTGAAACACCACAGGGACATCAGCTGGGATGGCTCTGCTGAGGAAGGTACCCGAGCCTTGGGAGCGGTTTGGGGCTACCTGGGGCAATCAGCCACCACTTTAACTCCAGGACCAAGTCCCTTTTCCCGTCTGATACCAGGTCCCTGTCCCTCCTTGCCTCACTTCTCCCTCTTCAGCTACCCTGGTTTACATGACTAAAGCAAGTTTGTTGTAACGACATCTTAATCCCCTCTGCCCCTTTGGGTGCTGCTTCTTCTCTCCTTCATCACTGCTCTGCTCAGCATCCTCACAGAACAGATCAGAGGGTCCCAGGGGGTGAGGAAGGGGCTCCAGGCACTGTTCTGAAAATGGGATGTCCAGGGTCCACCACATCTCCCCATCCCACTGCCAGGTCCCAGTGGCTGTAGCCAAATAAATGGTCAATGCACGCGTGCCCCATACCAAAGGATCCCCTTGCAGGGGCCACAGCTCAGCTGTGACAAAAGTGACTCTTTCTGAGTTTTCAGCCCCAAAGCGGCTGCCGGAGCCAGTGCACGACTCCCTCTCCCATCCCCAGGCGGCACCAAAAGTAAGTTCATTGTTTGAAAAGCCATCAGTCAAGGCTTGCTGGCTAAAATTACCCTCCTGCTTTATCATCTTGAGAACATTAAGGGCTGTTGTTAACAGATGTTTCGCGTTACACATTATTTGTTAGTCTAATGAAAGGAGGTGAACAAGCTTTCAAGACCTCAGAAGTTGTGCCGAAGGTTTTCAATGGGAGGCTGTTGCACCACTTCAGGGCAGGATGAAGATGAGGATGTGTATGAGCTCTTGCCACCCTGTTGACTTTTCCTTGCTCTTGCCTGGCTTGTGGGATTTCTGATTTTTGGGTGCCATGAGAGCAATGTGTTGCACAGATATTTGTATTCACCATGCCAGGAGGATGCGCTGGGCACTGCCAGGGCCGGTTCGGGGCTGTGGCCAAGGCAGGGGCTGAGCAGCCTCTTGGCTGGAGAGGGAGTTGGGGACGGCTTTGGCCCTCAGAAGTGCCAGCAGGAAGGGACGTGCCAGCCCTGCAAGGGACTGCGGAGGGGCTGCTCCTGGAGGAGAGGTGTGCCAAGGGCCCCAGACACGGGGCTGCCTCCAGCCACCCTCTCCAGCAGGCACGGCCGTGGGGTGGGGGGGTGGGTGAGGTCAGGAGGGGGTTGAATCCCCTTCTGAAGAGAATGAACTCTTGCCCTGAGTTTCTCTGGCTGTGCCAACCTCCAGAACGGAAACCTCTCACTGCTGCTTCCCTGGGGAAGGGGAAGGGGTTTTGTCGGGGTCGCAGCCTGCTGGGCACAGCCTGGGGCTGCCCAGAGCATCCTCGTGCCAGCTCTGCCCACAGAGCCCCCCAGCCCACGGCGAGCCGTGCCTGGTACAGGGGTACCAGCAGCTTCACAGCAGGCTCAGGGCTGCTCTTCCTCCAACCCACCAGCACAACGACCCCGACGGTTCCTGGCTGGAGCGCAGAGCCACATCCTGCAGAGAGATGCTGGGGCACCGTGTCCGCTTGTGCTCATAACAAACCCACTGCCACCAACTGCAGGGCTCCAAACCTGCATCTGGCAGAAAAACCCCACGATGGTGAAGAGGCAGATGAGAGAAAACGCTGAGAGGCTGTTTTACTTCAGGATGCCAATAAAAGATAAGGTTACCAGTAAAAGTTCCTTTGCTGTCATCGCGCCGATGCCGAAAGCATCGCACATCTGGAGCAAAAGGCTGATGCTCACAAAGGCAGGACATTTGCCTGGCATTTCGAGTCTCCCCATCTCAATTTAGGAAACTGCATTCCAGTTAAGGCACTGGCAGTAGGTAAGAAGTCTCAAAGGTCCAGCTTTGCAAGCATACAGGTTCTTATCTCTGTTTCCTTGTTCTCTTCTTGTCCACTGCTCTCAACTCCCAGGTATTTCTGAACATCAGAAATGCTTCCACTGCTGGTCACCTTGTCAGAGCATTCCGGATGCTGATGGTGTCTCCGTCCATGCAAGCTTGCCAGAACAGGTGCTAATGGGAAATATCTCACATGGGATCTGCAGACCAAACCCCAGGGCCCCTGCCCCAGAAGTAATGGGCTTTTAGAGTGAAGAACAGGCTTGTGGTGATCGTGCAGCCTCTCGCTCTGTTTTTTGTATCACGCTGGGTCCACACTGAGTTCTTTGGGTGCATTAGGAGCCCAGCAGGGCGGTAGTTGCTCTGCTGTTTTGCGAACAGCCCTGTGAGACCAACTGACTGTTGCGGGCTGGGTTTCCAAAAGCTGTGCTGATCCCACACAGAATATTGTCCCCCCTACAGACCCACAGGCAGGAGAAACCCTCCCCACAGCCCCAAAGCCAATGCCAAAAGTACAAACAAAACCCAAGGGAAAGGGAGGGAGGGTGGAAAATAACACTGAAAATACCAGATACCATCCCAAAAAGCAGCGCCCAGCCTCAGTCAGCCCTCAGCAGCACGAGCAGAGGTGGGGGGCTCAGTGGGGCTGCTCCACGAAGGAAGGAGGTTGTACAAGGAATGAGTTGTGGGTTGGAGAAAGATGCTTCAGACCTGCACGCAGTGTAGGAGCCACGGGAGGGGACAGAGAGAGCACCCAGGGGGGACTGAAGGGGCTGAGACCCCTTCAGCACCACAGATGCCCAGGTGGGCTGTGCACCCTGCTCAGGCGCAGGTCAGACCCTCGGCAGGGCTGTCAGCATCCCAGGGCTGCAGAAAACAAGCCTGGGGTGGCACAGCCCAGCCGGGAGACAATTTTGAGGGATGTCACCCCTCGGGGAGGGCACCCGGCCCGGGCTTTGGGGATGGCGGGGCTGCACCCCCACCCCACGCTCTGCCTCCCCTCTGTCACCTTTGTGTCCCGCGGGGACACCCGGCTCTGGGGGGCTCTGAGGGCTGTCGGCTACCCCTGCACCATGGCTTTGCCCCAAGGATGGGGCGAGCCCTCCTCACCCCCGCCCCAGGACCGGAGCGGGGATGCGCGGGACTGGCGGAGCGGCGCGGAGGGAGGGATGCGAGCGGGATTGTCCTGTTAAAAACGCGCCTCCGGCCAGGACCGAGCGCCGTGAAGCCGCGTCCGGGTCGGTGCCGTTCTCCTCTCCCAGCCCCGGTTCTGTCCCCGTTGATGCCGCAGACGCGCAGCTGCGGCCGCCGGGACGGGAGCCGCTGCGTCCCGGTCCCCACGGCCCCGCCGGGCCGCCCCCGCTCCCCGCGCCCGGAAACCGAGACCGGGAGCCCCGGGGGAAATGGGGACCCCGCAGGCCGCGCAGCCCCGGCACGGACCGACTGCCCGGGAACGTCCCGTACCCGACACCTCCGGTGCCGGCGAGGAGGCGGCCGGTGCGGGGTCCCTGCGCTCTCCGTCCCGGGTGCGGGGTCCCTTTCTCACGGTGCGGGGTCCCTCTGCCCCGGCCGTCGGGAGGTCGGCACCCTCGCAGCTCGCCCCGACGGAGCTCCCCCCTCGCCTCCACCCGCTCCCCCAGCTCTCCCCACCCCGCCGCGGGGGGACACCGACCCCCTTTGTCCGGAGTGCCCGTCCCGCGGCAGGGGGGACACGGAGGGGACCCCCCCATCCCCAAAGCTGCCCCCCATTCCCGGGGAGCCCATCCCGGGCCGGCGGGACTCACCGTCCTGGGGCGCTGCCTCGCTGCCGCTGCTGCCTCCCGACGGCTCCGGGATGGCCTTGCCGCTACCGGCGGGCGGGGGACCGGCGGCGGGGGTCCCGTTCATACCGGCCGCCACCTCCTCCAGGTCGAGGAGGTGGCTCACGCTGAAGTTTTTCCGGCTTTGAGCGTTTTCGGGCGGCTCCGGGCCGCGCACGGCGCCGGGGGCGAACGGCTTGTCCATGGCGAAGGCTGGCGCCGAGTCCATGGCTCCCACCCCCAGCCCGCAGCCCACCCCGAGGTGCCGGGCCGCTCCCCGGCCCCCTTCCCCTTCCCCACCCACCCCCCCC